>RAHM01000097.1:1773440-1966177 GCA_003713295.1 Parotia lawesii
AAGGACACTGTAATCTTGATAACTCGGCCTTCTTCCTCACACTTTCTAAGGGGAGTCATCTCGTTCCTTGGCTCCTTTTTCTGATAAGACTTAATAAACAACTTTCTAAGAGCAAAGGCGTGGAAGAGTCCCGTTCGTCTGCGGAGCCCGGGTAAGGGCTTGGGGAATCCTCCCCCATCAGGGGAGGCTCAATTAAGACATGAAAGTGTCATAGAACAAAGCAGATATCTTGAGAAAGTTAAGGAGTCAAAGGCCTACACACCTCAGAAAACTTGATTAATACATTGAAGGTGCAGTAAGGGAGCCATTTCATAGTCGAGTACACCCCACAAAACTTAATCAGTAGTAATTGTCTAACCAGGACAGTAAATTTAATAAAACACTGTTTAGCTACGGATAAAACTTGGATTATCCATTAAACAAAGATGGATGAAACGTTCTGGAAGTAATAAAAAGAAACAAAACACATATACCATGATGCAGTAAATTGGGCAGATTTTTGGGAATGTCTATAAAAAATCTTGGATATTATAGTGTACATAAATGCCTGAAAATTGTTGTTTCTTTGAACATGTCTATGGCAAATAATTCCCAATATGTTCTCAATTTTGACTCAAAATTGTTATTAGGAATGTTCATCTAACAGCTTTTTGCTGTTAGATTTATAACTCTTTGTTTCACTTTTGCGTGTTTTCTGTATAAAGTGTTTCATAGACCATTATAATCATTACAGTAAAGAGACTGCTATGATAACTTGAGAAAGAAAAACCCATGACAGTGATAAGAAGACTGTTTTAAAAACAGGGCGATGCCTTTGTGCTTGATTTTCTTACAAAAGAACCATCAAAGCCTTTGCTGAATTTGAAGTCCAAGACAGCATTTATTTTGATGTCCTTCAAACCCTCCATGCCCTGTGGTCTAGCCCATCAAGTTATCAAATAATAAAGGCTATCAAGGAAAGAAGTAATGGATTGGGAAATCTTGGCTTTTTGCATTAACAATATACATAGAAAAGCAAAGATCCCATCTATGTTCAGACACTGCAGTTGCTGCAAACTGTAGCAGAGCTGAAAGCAAAGCACCTTCACACAGGTAATCATGGCTCAGTGCCCAAAATCAGCATGGGGTAATTCAGGGGAAAATGAAAGAGAAGAAGGAAGAAGTGAAAACTGGAATTCCATAATATATACTAGCAACTAGAAAAGAAGGTCAGGAATAAAAGAGACAGACAAGTCTGAGTAAATTGAAATCATTTGGAGGCTGAAGAACTAGTGGTGATACCTGAAATCTGGGAATCTTCACATTAAAGCAGAAAAGCAGTAAAGTTCTCAAGGGAGTGTTATAAATAAAATGGGGAATTCGTGCTCAAAATAAGTAATGTCAAAATAGAGTTTAAAAGTTAAGTTGTAACCAATTGAAATGAACAGAACTCGCCCAGGGAAAAATCCAACTTCAACTGGGAACTGATTTACATCCCAAAAACAGAAGCTACGGAGAGTGGCGGCTCATCAGGAAAGAATGAAGCTGGTTCCTGATATTTACATTTTCAAGGAGAACCTCCCAGCAAAGCTGATTAGCCATCTACGAAAATCCCCTCCCAGCTCAGGTGTTAACGGCCGGATCAGGAACCAAGACATGGAACATCATGAGCCATCAGATAACATCCTCTGGAGATGGGACATTAATCAAGAACAGGATACGTTTTGTCCACCTCAGTTTCATGAATGGCATACTTCATGAATATGCTGAGTGGCCAACACAATACCCAAGATCCAGACTTTATGGGAAAAACTGTATAAAAGTAGACTTTTGGAAGCAGTTGGTGTGAACAGAGGGAGGTCTGATGCGCTAGAGGTCAGACCTGTGTTCACCCAGTTCCAATCCCGGGCTTGGCACTGTCTCCTTTTCGTTCGTGGCATTGCGTGTTCGAACTCTCGGACACGAAATAAATTTTATATTTGTTTTATTTTTAATTGGGCGTAGTTATTTATTACAGGAGCATGAGTCAGACCAGAAAAGTTTACCTCTCTTAAGTAACCTCAGCTATTATTCCTGACTGGTGTGGTATGGTTTCCTAGCCTGGACTTGCCCACATCTAACCATGAGGACAAAATCCTCTTAGTAACCTGTCAGTTACATATGAGTTTAATTCAAATTTTGGGTTAGCTTAACAGTTCATCTTTCTGACAGTCACAATTTGCAGATATGATTGTGGTACTTTTCCTTGTACCTCCCTTCCGAAGCAGTCACACCTATGGTCACACCTACATTGGAAGAAAAGGGTATGATTAAAAGCTGAGTAAAGTGTATCTTAGATATAATTAGTTTGTAGATTGGTTTTGAGGAGAAATTCACCCATTATCACAACAGCAAAGCTTTTCTGCTAACCATCATCTTATTTATTTTCTTCTGCCAGATCTAATTTATTGGTCTTCTGCAGCATTTCAAAGCAAAGTGCCAAGAACCAGTATAAGGGACAAATACCTCAAAAAAGAAAAACAACCCACAAAAAACCCCCAAATAAACATAAAAGGACTTCTTGGCAAGTCCTGCCAATAGAGTAATAATCCAGAGGCTGCCTCTGGACTTTCTATACACGTACAATGATTACCAACTACCCGGGAGTGAATATGGCCTCAAATCCTACGTGCCTACAAGTTTTAGCAAAAATCACCTGTTCTTCCCCACTGGCTTAGTTCTTAAAATGCTTTTTCAATTGTACTTTTTTTTCCCCTGTGGTAAGAACAAAGTAAAGGCAAATCACTCCCATGCTACTTTTGGCAGAGACCGTCCTGCAAATATCCACGCAAGCATGACACTGCATTATGAAACAATAAAGTTGCAAATTCACTTCCTTATGCAACACTATCAAATCTTGGAAGAAGGTCAGAGATCGGAGGTGACTAGTTATCACTCTGCTAAATGACTGCACCACCCTGCACTTTGTTACAAGATTGCAATTCAAACGGAGGTTCAAAGGACGAAGTTCACAAAGGGAAGTGAAAAGGGAAGCCAACACCACCACAGAAATAGGTCAGCTGCATTCAGATCTCAGAAATTGCACATGTAAGGCCTTATCACTCTCTACACCCACGTGAACAGAGGTTGTAGCTAGGTGGGTGCTAGCCTCCAAGTAACAAGTGACAGGTTGAGAGGAAATAAGCTTAAGCTGAGACAAGAGAGGTTTAGTATAGGTGCTATGAAAATATTCTTCACAGAAAGAGCTGTAAAGGATTGGAACATGTTGCCCAGAGAACTGGTGGAATCACCATACCTGGAAGTGTTCAAAAAATATGTGGCTATGGCACTTGAGGACATGTCTACTACATGGACAAACTACATTCATCTACTGGTGAATAGGGCAGTGCTAGGTTGGACTTGATGATCTTAAAGGTCTTTTTCCAACTTTAGCAATTCTATGGTTCTATGGGGCATGGCAGGTGATATGGGCTGACAAACAAAGCTGAAGCTTCTTGAAGGGCCAGCTGTGCTTTCTCAGTCACTGCACAGCACCCTAAATTGCTTTCGGGCACTTTTTGTACTTCTGCCTTACTTAAATGTTGATACAGGACAAACACATGTTGCAACATCAGTAAATGCAAAATTTCCTCAAAGCTGTAACGACATCCTATAGCCCAGTTTAATTTCTTAGATTTGCAGAGACAGGCCTATTACTGTACCACAGAGAGAAATTATTAATCTGCTTGATTTTACAGCTGCCAAAAAAACCTTTGAGTTTTTAAAAGCTTAGATTTCTACAAAGCTTAAACACCCCCTTGCAGTGTGCACATCTCTTGCAACATAGTGTACTAAGTGAACTCAGACGGAAAGCGACAAACTTCAATCTGGTGCTTTCAAGCACCACCGATCTCTCTGAAGCCCCCTCCTGGATTTCTGTAATATTACAAGGGTAGATTCAACCTTGAACAAGCTCCTGCTTGTAACACGCACAAACAATTTCTCCCTCAAGATGGAAACTTGCTGCTCCAGCCCACTTAGAACATACAAGACATACCTCTGATCTGTTACCTGGTATCTGTTACCTGTTATCTTGTAATATTAAGGAGACTGAGATGGATAAATTAAAAATAAAAGGGACATGAGGAAAAAAAAGAAGAGGGATGTTGTCTTGGGGTGACTCTCATCATGTGTATCCCCTATCAAGCTCTATGCCCAAAAAGTAATTTTGTGCCTTTTCTGTGCCTTTAAACTGAGCTTGAGGAAAAAAATAAAAACCCAAATAAACTTTTCAAAGCAGCTTCTCAAGGACACAGAGATTACACTCCTCTGCACTCTCTGGCTGCGGGCAGCACGGAGGGAGCACCCTGCTTGCTTTCTTCAGCCAGTGGGTTTTCTTTCCTTCCCGGCGTGAGACGGAGAGTTGAACTTTGTTTCCTGGGACTTTGGTTTTTTCCATTTTTCTCTTCTGGACTGTTTCAACAACATCAGAACACATCGGGARAATTTCCCCCCCGAGGCCCGGGGGGTGGGCCCTCACCGACCCAGCTCCGAGGAGGAGAGAGACCACACCTACAGAAGGACTCTGAAATCTTCCCGGGTTTCTCTCCACAGCGAGAGATTTCATTATTTAGCATCATTATCCTTTTCCTGTGTGTTTGTTAAAATAAATAGTTTTTATCTCTTTCACTTTCCTTCGAGGAAAAATTTCCTTTTTCCCCGAACCTGGTGGGGGGAAGGGTGGTTGTAACCTGGTTTTCTCTCAGGGGATATATTACTAGATCTTGGCCAAACCGGCACAGATGTCAATGAGAGTCTAAGGAAACAAATTTTAAGAGTGGAAGCACAGATCAGTGATCAGGACAGATGAGACTGCACACAGACATGTGAAGTTGTATTACTTTTGAAAGATAAACATTTCACAATCTCTTCAGAAATTGTTCTGGCAACCTGTTCTAGTATCTGACCTTGCCATGGGTTGGCAGGAGGAAATCTCAGAACTCTCCATTGTGCCATTGGAAAGCACTGTTTAGCAAACAACATTTATCATCTCTTACTGTGCATTGCCCTCAGATGAGCTGGGTTCCATTCTCTTGATACTGTCTTACCAAGCAAGCAGCTGAAGAAGCTATCTTGCAATAGCTTTTGTTTCTGTATACTGAACAAAGACATTTCTCTCTTGGCTTTCCTTCATCATCTTGGTCACCCTGCATTGGATTAGTTCATGTGTACAAGTGACATTCTTCTACTAGGGAACTGAGAACTCTGGATGCAGCTGGGTCCAAGTTCAGTGTAGTGGGGAAAGATTCTGCCCTTCCAGGTCATGACTGACTGGGTCTTTTATAAGGATACTAAAAATTATGGCTAGTAATGGGCTGCTAACTGGACTCTGTCCTGCTGTGGACAATCCTCCAATTCAGGGACCAGTTTTACTCACCAGTTTGGCTCTGAAGCAGAGCTAGATGAACACTCACACTTACAGACTATATGAAATACCTCAGTCAGAGCTCACACCCATGACCAGTATTGACCAGAGGCAAGAGGCAAATCTATCAGGTGCTGTACATTGCTGCAGGATGGCTTCTTTGTCATTACACTGGGGCCCCTAGGATGACATTTTTCACAGATGCAACCCTGCCACTAGACCTTCACTTACAGTGGGAAACACTCTGCTACTCCAGTCCCCACTCTGCTGTCCATCCACTCAAGGGGTGTGGAAAGAGAGGTGGTTTGCCATTGAAGACGGACACAAAAGAGTCATTGAGTACCTCAGCCTTCTTGTCCATTGCTACCTGTCTGCCAGCCTTGCATTTCCCATGGCGGTATATGTGTGTACGCTTTCTTTGACCTCTCCTGTTTGGGTAACATATCTGCAGAACCCCTTCTTGTTATTCTTTGCACTGCTTGTCAAGTTCAGCTCCAGATGCGCCTTGGCCTTCCTCAGCCCATCCCTACACAATCAGACTCCCTATACTCTTCCCAGATACCTGTCGCTGCTTCCACTGCCTCTGCATTTCCTCCTTGCCTTTTTGTTTGACCAGCAATTCCCTACTCATCCATGCTGGTTTCTCGCCTTCCTTACCCAATTTCTTGTGCCTGGGGATCACTAGCTCTTGTGCTTTATGGAAGGTGTCCTTAAAAATATGTCAGCTCTGTTCCACTCCCTTGTCCAAAAGGGCAGTTTCCCAGAGGGTTCCACTGACTAGCTCCTTGAAGAGCTGAAAGTTTGCTTCCCCTAATTTCACTGTAAAGTTATTATAACAATAACAAAACCACTCCTAGATAGGCAGCTACTAAAAATATCTCTTCCTTCCCCAAACCATGTGTTATATTCATTCCAACATGCTAACTGCATGTTAAGTAGCTACAACTGCATTTTATATTTCTTAAAAAGAAGCACTCAAATTTAAGCCTTATGAGCTCAAAGCTATTAAAGAACTACTTAAGAACTCATTTCTTAATATTTCAGAAATTATTTCTCTTTCTCATGTTTTATGTAAATAGGGAACAAACCTGGTTATCTTTACAGCAGGAAGCCTCTCACATCAGAATTGGTTCTGCTTTATTTCCATTTCCTTATTTCAGGCTGTGGTTAGTCTGGATGAGACAGGAGCAGCTGGAGTAGGTACAGTACTAGCTACCCAGCTGCCAGCTCCATCAACCACACATTGACAATGACTTTGGCCATCTGAAGAACAACCAGGCGCCAGTCCAAGCAGCCACCTCTAACAAGAACAACCCAGGAATCCTCCTGCAGGCAAGAAACTCTTAAGCACATTTGCCACAGAAGGCAGATTCAAAAATCATCTGGGAACATTTTCAGTTTGCCAAATAAAGAGTGGCATTTAGGGATAGCTGCATAGCTACACAGTAGCAACCTGATTCTTATCCATACTTCAAAAAAAAATTTCCCAGTATGGTGCCCAGAGGTAAGCAAGTGAGTAGCAGATAAGGCACCATCAAGTGCTTCTGGCTTGCAGTACTTCAAGCTGCAGTGCTGTCACAGTAATGCCTTAAACAGCTGCAGCCAATGTAATTCCTGAAGCAAGCAAATACACGATATTTTTTTCCCTAGTGTAATGTAGACCTGCACTCTGAATTATTTTAAATTACTAAAATAACATCAAACCCAGTAGTTCAGGACACCAAGTTTTACAGCAGACCTCAGCAGTAACACTGTGCAGCTGACAGTACAAGACTGGAGCCCGCCTGCAAACTCCCGGTCTATTTACACAGCACGACTAAAGCAGGCTCAGGAATGAGTAAACACATCCAGTCGACTTTGCTTTCCCACTTTGACCAGTGCAGCAATAAATAGACAGCTACTGTTCTTCCAGTGACATGCATTCACACATTTTGAACAAGTTCTCCTTATTCTGCTTGAATGGAAGCATGTCTACATAAATCACAGCAACAGATTTGAACAGGCATAGATGGCGCTTATTTGTTTTTCTCTTTTTTTTTTCTTGGGGGGGGGGGTGGTATAGTAGGAATGCATGTTGAAAGTATAGAACCGCACTTCCTTCATCTTAATATAATTTCAGAGAGGTACAAAAACACTTCCCGCCGCAGCCTGGAATTAACGCTCAAGCTCCTCAGCCCCGCTACAGGACCCCACACGAAAGCCCAGGTGCCTTCTCGTCCACCCTCATTCCCCCAGGGACCACAGGCCTCTGGCCGCCCTTCCTCAAGGGCCCGCCACCCGCCATTTCTGCCGGGTCCCGCCCCCGTCAGAGCTGGAGGAGCCCTTTCCTAGCCATGCCCGCCGTGCCTGCCTGCCCGGAGGTGCGCGCTGTCCCTTCAGGCCGCGTTCCGGCAGTGCTCGCTCCCGTCCCAGGAGGCGCCAGGCGCGGCCCTGCACCGCCCCTCTGCCGCCGGCGAGGGCAGGGCGGGCCGGGCAGGCGGTGCGGGGGCGGCCGCCATCAGGCGCCTCCCCTAACGGCTGCGGCGTTTGGCGCCAAAATTCGATCCTGGCGGGCGGCGGGAGCGGCGCCGGCCGGGCCTGGGCGAGCGAGGCACCGAGACCGGGGAGCGGCACCGGACAGGGGTGAGCGAGTGAGGCACCGGGACCGGGGAGGGAAGCGGGGCTGCCCGCGGCCGATTTGGCATCAGAGCCAGCAGGGAGGGCTCGCTGGAGCAGGGTCACTGGAAGGGCCGCGGGGGCAGCGCGATGAAGGCGGCCGGGTCGGAGGTGGGGCTGTGATGGGTCCCTGTTCGCGGAGCCTCAGCTGAGGCTGCCGCTTCCCTGGGATTTGCCCCTCGCGGGCCGTGTGGCCGAACGAGTATAGCAGTCCTGCAAGCGGGAAAGGGAGGCTCTGCCGTGTTCTGGAACACCCGGGCCTTTCCTTCCCCTTCGCTGGCGGCCAGCTTTGCGACGAACCGTGGTTTTGACACAAATCTGCACCCAAGTGTCGTGATAAGCTTTATGTAAAGGCACGTCGCTTAGAAATGCTGAAGTACAGGTTATTGTTGGGATGCTGCCTGGACCTGTGGTCTACTTGGCTTTTTTCTTTTATAAATACATGATATTTTTGTTGTAAAAGGCATGCGTTCTTTCAGTTTTCTCACACGTCTAGTTGTTTGTTTGGCAGTGTGATTCATTGGTTTATTCTTTTTTCTTTACTCTGAAATATGTAGGATTACAGTCCAGATACCTTTCTTACTGCTTCTCAGAGGAATACTTTGCCTGGTCCCTTAGGAACAGTGAGAAGATGTACATCAAGTCAATTGTTCTTGAAGGTTTTAAATCCTATGCTCAGAGGACAGAAATTAAAGACTTCGACCCGTTATTCAATGCCATTACTGGCTTGAATGGTAGTGGCAAATCCAATGTCTTGGACTCCATCTGTTTCGTGCTGGGAATCAGCAATCTGTCACAGGTAAAGAGATGGGACATTTAAGAAAGGTCTTTCTTCTGTCAGCAACGTTTCATGTTGCTCTAGTGAGTAACCTCCCACGGAAGTCCTGAAGTGGTACTTCTTTGAAACAAATAGTTTTATTATTTGGATTTTTCATTGCATAAATCTGGGTCTCTGTCATTGTTGTTCATGCTTACATTAAGGTTGAGTTACAACTTCATCCTTATACCACAGTTACAAAAAATATGTGTCTTAAAACAGTAGACTAAAAATAACCACTTAAAAGGTAACAGCTTCAAGCCAAAGGTCTTTTGCATCTAAAGGCACTAATTTACTTATTTGTAATAAATGTTTTCAGTTCTTGATTGAGTCTTGAAATCTGGCTATCTGGTTCATCAGAAAAAATTTAAAAAGTGGTTTTCCTGCAATGCCTGCTATTTAAGAGATAATATATCTGCTCTATTCTCATAAAAAACTGTGTGCTCTGACACCAATTTCCATCTCTGTCTGAAGGTGATTTTTTGATTTCCTTTCTTTCCCATCCCTACCTCCCCCCAGTTACAGACAAAGCCAGCAGACCTCCAAGGAACGCTTTCTGAATCATTTCCCTGTGAACTGCATTGTGAAAAATAAATGCTTGTTAAATAAATTTACTGGCAGCTGGCTTTTTCTGAACACATATGCAGTGTTTGTCAGGAGCCTCGTGCAGAAACAATTAGCTGGATAACTAAAACCACTGGTTGTGGTTTTACAATGATAGTGCCTTGCAGCTCCCATATGTCAGTTCACATGGATTCTTAAATATACGGCTAGACCTTCATTTTTTTCATTAATTTCTCCAAAACCTACAGTAGTACAATGAAAATGTGAGATTAATTACTTTCAAAAAAGTATATATCTGTTCCCTGGACTTAGGTGCGAGCTTCCAACTTGCAAGATCTAGTTTATAAGAATGGGCAAGCTGGAATTACAAAGGCAACTGTATCTATTAACTTTGATAATTCAGACAAGAGTCGAAGTCCGCTGGGATTTGAAGCTAATGATGAGATCACTGTGACTAGGCAGGTGAGTCTTTAATATCTGTATTTTTTAATAACCTGTATACATTTTTACCATGCTCAACAGAGTGGTCAAGGGAAAAAAAGGATAGTTTTTAAGGTCCCTGAGTTTCTGCAGTAGAGGCAAGGCTTCTACGTTGCCTCTACAGTGTAGTTAGTAACAGACTGTATGAGTAGATCCAGTGTACTAGCTAGAAATGTTCATAAAACAAGTTATAATTTTCTATCTTGTGGCTTTTTCTGCTTTCATGTCTTCTTCTTAATATCTGACCTGTGTGTTAAATTTGGTCTCCAAGAACAAAGGAACCTTTATTTTTCTGATGAAGATGTTGGGGTTTTGGTTTTTGGTATTTTTTTGTTGGCTGTTTTTTTAAAGAAGAGTTTTTGGAAAGTTTGTCAGTATTGTCCTCAGTGACTAATTTTTCTTATATTTTAATTAAATATTTTAAATGTCAAACAAGTTCTGTTCTGAAGTTCTGCATAGTATGCACATTCATGTGTATGCAAAGATAAAATACATGTGATTTGCTCAGATTTTTTATTCTTTATTACAGTTTATATTCTCACAACACCAAGCGTTTTCTTTGTCTTTTTTCTCCAGGTTGTCATTGGAGGTAGAAATAAGTATCTTATCAATGGTGTTAATGCTGCCAACAGTCGTGTGCAGGATCTCTTCTGTTCCGTTGGACTCAACGTCAATAATCCTTACTTCCTTATTATGCAGGTACTGTGTGCATCTTTATAAAATCCAGAAAGAATAGGACTTGCTCTGAATTTAAGGCAGGTGGTACAGTGGAAGAACACTTAATTTCCTAATTAGAGTAACATCTTATCAAATAAAAATTAGGTGTCTGGTAAGTAGTTAATATTTCCAGTCCATCATAGTTTGGCCCTAAAACACATCTTGTAGCACAAGACCTCATGTGGCCCTCATGTCAGCAAACTTTTCTAAAACATGTGCCTATTTTATTTTCTATTTTTCTTCTTAAGAGATAGGTATTGCTTTTATTATTATGCTAAAATGACAGATTTTATTTCCTATTCTTTATGTTCCATGTTAGACATGGAACAAGACGAATTGAGATGACTATTAAGGACTAGGCAAAGCACTGAAATATTTGCAAGGAATAATAAAAGCAGGATTTATTGTTTCGAATGTAACTGTCCCAAGTGGATGGCAAATACGGGGACAGTTTTGTGCATATTCTGTTTCTCCCTATTACATAAGAGCTACATCACCAAAAAAACTGGTTTATGATTAGGAGCTTATTTAACATCAGCAACCCAGTAAGACTCCAGAAAATATATTTGCATTACACCCTTAAGGTGTAATCAGGACTGTGGAGATTGAGCCTAAGATATGATGTAAGGGCCATTTCAAGCATGCTACCTGAAAGAGTGACGTATTTGAACTTTGAAGAGCAGAACAGCTGAGTAAACTAGTTTATTCTTGTAGCAAAAAAATAAAAAAAGTTCTTGAACTTACAATGCAATGTATGAAAGTGAGTGGGGGTTTGGGGTTTTGGTTTTTCTTTCTACTACTGCATGGTACACAACCACTGTTCTTGTTTTGTCTTTCTGTCACCAGGGACAAATTACCAAAGTTCTAAATATGAAGCCACCAGAGGTAAGGAGGTTGTGGGAGTTTTTTTGGCTGAAGTTGAACTGATTTGAATTATACGAATCTGTATGTTGGGAGAGGGACAACAAAAATAAAGGTGTTGGAGGGAGATGAGATGTTCAACTGAGTTGAACCAATCTAGCGTAAGAAGAAACATCAAAGTTTTTTGCATTGCTTTTTTTAAGATTTTAGCTATGATTGAAGAAGCAGCTGGTACTAGGATGTATGAATGCAAGAAAATAGCTGTCCAGAAAACCATAGAGAAGAAGGAATCCAAACTGGAAAACATTCAAACGGTACTACGTGTTGGAAAATATACTTTCATTCATGTTTGTTAAAGATAACTGAGCAACTAGTTTAATGTGGATTTTGACTTGCAGAATGTTTCTTTTCTGCACGTGGAACTAGACATGCATAGACATGTTTAAAGTTTAGAGTCCAATAAAATCAGAATATAAATGTTCTGCTATGTGTTTCAGGTCTTAAATGAGGAGATCAGTCCAACTTTACAGAAACTGAAAGAGGTATGGAAAAATTAGAAGGGTGGTAAGGTAGGCCCTTCAAGTACTGAAAAAATATTTTCAATTACCCTGAACCAGTTTGTTTTGGCTAAAACAATCACATGTTTTCAAGCTCTGTAGAATCTTATAAGAGAGAGAAATTCTATCATCTTTCCATATACAGAGAATGTGACATTTTGGACTTCCAGGAAATTCTAGAGAGAGATGTAGGGAGAAGGAAGAAAACAAGAGAACTAAGTAAAAATGGATAAAAAAGTGTCTTAGTTCTTAAAAAACTAAGTCAAGCGGTATTTCTGGTGTGCAATCAATTGTATGAGTATTGTTTTATCTGAGATTTTTCTGAGCAGGCCTGCAGTGTTTAATACCAAGTATACTAAATAGCATGGAGAATCCTTCTTCTTACTTTAAAATACTGATGTTTAGAGGTGCTTAGAAGATTTCTATTGTAGTCCTATGTAGCATTGTTTTTCCATCAAATTTTAGAGGTTTATTTTTCTTATTTTATTTTTGTCTGTTCAGGAACGAGCATCCTATCTAGAATACCAGAAATTACTACGAGAAATAGAACATCTAAGCCGCTTTTGTATAGCTTATCAGTTTGCTCTGGCTGAAGAAACAAAGGTATCCTCTGTTGGCATGTTAAAGGAAATGCGGTCTGATGTACAGAAGTTTCAGGAATCGATGGCTGAAATTGAACAGAAGGTGAAACAACTTAATGAAGACATAGCGGAGATGGAAAAGGAAAAGGATAAGGTAAGTGAAAACAGAATTGTGCTCATCTGAATACCTGAATGCAAAGAATTTTAAGACATGGGGATTATTTTTACAGATAGTATCCCCTTATCTTCTTCTGGTGGGTTGCTTAGATTATGCATTGTTCATTGTTGGTTTTGGCCGTTATCTAGAAGACATCCATTTAAAGGGGGTTTTTTTTGCCTGAAATGCAAATGAAAAATGACTGAAGCATAAAAACTGTTTGCCCTCGTGTTTCCACTCTGTGCATTCAATGGTAAGTTTTGCCAGAGACTTTTTTCTCCCTTTTTGTTGATGTCTCAAAAGAAGATAAAAGTAAGCAAGCTTTTGTTTGACAGTAAACAGTATTGACTTCAATTTTGGGGGCAGTAAATTTAATTAGATATAGGATGGCCCATAGAGTCTTTGGATGTCTAAATCCACCTTCTGTACAGGGACAGTGTCCTGTCTTATGGAATGATGCGGGTCTTCAGTAGTAGTCTCAAGTTAGGTAGTATTTCAGAGGGAAGAGATGTTCTCACCTGTTTGTGTTGGAAGACTACTGCCTGCTTGGTCAGATTTCTTTCTACAGAAAGATGTGAACAGAAGATGAAATATTACAAATACTGTATTGGTTTCAGAGGCTAAAATAAATTGCCTTTATTACTTATTGTAGGAAGTAGGTGGTAGACTTCGTGCACTGGAAGCTGCTCTTTCAGAAAATCAAAGAGTTAATACAAAAGCACGAAGTGCTCTCGATCTCAAGAAGCAAAACTTAAAAAGTGAAGAGGTTAAGTACAATGAATTGGTAACACGTATGCAGAAGGTAAGATATTGGTATATGATTTTCTTTACATACTAAATTAATTCAGATTGGGGGAACAGCCGGTTTTTCTTTCCTGTTACGGTATGAAGAATCCTATGATTGGCAAGAATTACATCAGGAAAGCGGAGACAAATGTTAAGGGCATTGTTTAATTTGTACGTCATAGGGAGTAGGTTCCCTTTAGAAACACACATGATGTAAGTACGAATAAAGTGCAACTCTTCATGGTTCCAAATTTTCTATTATGCTCAGCAGAGATCCCTATAGCTTCAAACTATTATGCTTTCTGGACATATGTTACTCTTAAAATTAAATGACAAATCTCTGCCATGCATATTTTTGACGGTGTTTTTATGCAAGAGGATCACTTTTTAGTTATTGGGAAGAGCGAGGTAATTCTCCTAGTTCTTGGGCAGTTGTTACCACTTCCTGTATTTCATCTGTCTGTAGATATTCAGTACACTCAGGGGCAAGTGACACATTTGAAAACATGCAAAGACGTATTGCAAGATCACAAAATCTGACAAAGGGTCATAGAAATGTAGTTGATGAAACTACTTGTTGCTCCTCATCTAAACAAAATGAATTTCAAGGTAATGGACTCAGGTTCCCTCTTCGGTTTTTTCTTTTTGTTCTTTGTTTTGCTGAAGGACTCTAAAGCATTACTGTCAAAGGAGAAAGAAGTAAAGAATTTAGAGAAAGAACTGAACGTTTCAGAGGAAGAATGTGAAAAAGATGCACAGGCTTTAGCTGCAGCACAACAGCATTTTAATGCTGTGTCTGCTGGCCTGTCAAGCAATAAGGATGGTGAAGAAGCTACTCTTTCAGGACAGATGATGATCTGCAAAAATGAAATTGGCAAAGCAGTAACAGAGGCTAAACAGGTAAGGAGAAAAGCTCTGCCTCTCTCAGACCTGTCTTCATGCTTTTGAAAATTGTCTGAAAACCAATTGACAGACACATGCTTGGAAGATCAATGAAAAGAGGTGCAGAATATCTCTGCAAGATATTTTACATTTTGGCATATGCATTAAGCTAACTTTTTGATAAAATATAAACAAAATATTCTTGCTCAGAAAAATGCTGGAGCATTGCTGCGAGGAAGTATTAGAAACTGGCATCTGAGATACAGAGTAAGACTCACTGTACTCAAATGATCAACAGTACTGAATAGGAAAAAATTAAGACTGTTGTCCATGATACACAATCAAACTAAGAGATTTCTACAGTAAAACTTAATGGAATCAAAATAAAGATGCCTGAGACTGTGAAATGGAGAGTTTAGAAGAAACTATTTTCTCCTTAGTTAAATTGTATGCTCATCACACAACTGAAAGAAATGACACTTGTTTTGTCTTAAGATAGAAAACCTCTGCTGGGGTAGTTCTGATAGCGGAGTTTAAATTTCCAAAGTTCACTTTCCTTGTCTGACTTAAGGAGAAAATCTTCTCCATAAAGTAAAAAGGACAGCTGTATCCCGCCTTATTTTACTTTGTTTCTTCTCAGGATCTGTTCTTGTTCTAATATGTTACCATAGTTAACAAGATCTATGTTTTTGTTTCCAGCTAAGCTGTGCCGTTATTTTCAAAAGCCAAGGCTGCTGTCGTATCTGCAACTAGTGGAAAATTTTATAAATTACATGGGCAGCTTGATAGTGCAAGTGTTCTAAATTTGCACCTGCAAGATTGTCTTTGAAGCTCTGGTTCCATATTTGCTTACTCCTTATAGGCTCAAATGAAGTTGAATTATGCACAAAAAGAATTAAAGACGAAAGAAGCTGAAGTTAAAAAGATGGATGAAGGCTACAAGAAAGACCGAAAAGCATTTGAAGCTGTTGAGAAAATGAAAATAACCCTAGAGAACCAAATGAAGGAGCTAGACTATTCAGGTTTGTACACACTTCTGATGTGTAATGTTGGGGCAATATACAAAGGTGTATAGAAGTGTCATGAGTTGACCTTGACTGGATGCCAGGTGTCCACCAAAGCCATTCTGTCACACCCCTTCTCAACTAGATAAAGGAGACGATACATGACAAAAGCTCACATGTTGATATAAGGACAGGGAGAGATCACTTGGCAATTACTGCCATGGGCAAAATAGTCTTGACTTGGGGAAATCAATTTAACGTAATTTTCCAGGCTCTGTTTCGTTCCTGATTTTCTGTACCTCCTCTCTGCGAGTGGTGCCAGGGGACAGGGAATGGGGGCTGCAGTCAGTTCCTCACATGTTGTCTCTGCCACTCCTTCCTCCTCAGGGGCTGGACTTGCACCCTTCCCCTGCTCCACCATGGGGTTCCTCCCAAGGGAGGCAGTCCTTCATGAACTTCTCCAGTGTGAATCCTTCTCATGGCCTGCAGTTCTCCAGAAACTGCTCCAGCATGGGTCCCTCTCATGGGGTGCAGTCCCTCAGGAACAGGCGACTCCAGTGTGGGTCCCCTGTGGGAGGTCACACATCCTACCAGCAAACCTGCTCTGGTGTGGGCTCCTCTGTCCATGGGTCTAAAGGTTCTGACAGGACCCTGCTCCACTGTGGGCTTCCACAGGCTGCAGGTGGATATCTACTATGCTGTGGACTTCTGTGGGTTGTGGGGCACAGCTACCTCACCATGGTCTGCACCATGGACTGCAGGGGAATCTCAGCTCCAGTGCCTGGAGCACCTCCTGCCCCTCCTTCACTGGCCTTGGTGTCTGCAGGGCTGTTCCTCTCACATACTGTCACTCCTCTTTCTGGGCACTGCAGACAGAGTTGGCTTTTTTTCCCCTTTGTTATCCCAGAGGCTTCACCATCATCAGTGATGGTCTTGCTCTTGAGCAGTGGCAGGTCTGTCTTGGAGCTGGCTGGAGGATGCAGAAGCAAAGGAAAACAAAAACATTTATGCTCTGCTTCCTGTCAGGAATTAGGAGGCAATGTTCAGCCCCTTCCTGGGAAGTAGGACCTCAGTATGCCTAAAGGCCGTTTTGGAAGACAAAGGCCTTAAAAATGGATGCTCCCTCCCCTCGTCCTTTCCCTTAGCTTTTACTAATGAGCACACCTTCATAATAGTATGGAATGTCCCTTGGACTCCATATCCTGGCTATGTCCCCTCCCACTCTTGTGCCCACCCACAGCCTACTGGCTTTTGGAAGAGGGGCTGGAGGGACAGCCTTGATGCTGTGCCAGCATTCTTAGCAGTAGTCAAAACATCTATGCTTTTCTAGTGGAAACACAAAAGAACAGCTCTATGAGGGCTGCTGTGGGGGATGTTAACCCCATCTCACCCAGACCCAATGCAGGAGGGATGTGAAAAATCAAGTATGCTGCTTTCATGCATAAAGAAATTTCCCTGATCTAAGCTCCACAAACTCTTAAACTTCCCCAGAAAGCAGCTTAAAATAATTTGATTTTATAAACTTTGTTTGGGCCAAATGTTTTGAAGTTTGATGGCACAATTAAATTCGAGGTAAAATTTAGATGGAAAAAGGGACCAACATCCCTATTGCTTACTGGTTTTCTGTACCTAAAACACTTCTTAGAGTTTGTTTCTCATGCCAGGTAACATTTGTTTCAGACACTACACAAAACTGTTGATATTCCAATAAACCTTTAGAGAAGACTATTACACTTTAAACTTTTTCTTTGCATGTTTGGTGTCATGATGGTATTAAATTTTTTAGTCTGGAAATTTACAAAGAGTTTTAGAAAGTCTTCTAAGTAAGTGTTCTCTACACATATGTAGATAAACAGTGTACAATACCAATTTTTAAGCTAATGGATTTCTCTGCTCTGGTTATATGTCTACTACTTGTGTTCAACTCCGAAGAAGAGAAAGGAGAAGCCCTCCTAGCAAAAAAGAAGGCATTGATTTCTGATATCAGCCGGCTGAGAGAACTGAGTGAAAGTTTAATGGCAAAGTTTCCTCATCTACAGTTTACATACAAGTAAGATCTCAGCATGATCTTGAAAGAGGTTTGAAAGGGCTTTTGGGGGCCTTTTACCAGATAATGTCTTAGCTCTTGTTTTCCTTTTAGTGCCACTGAATAATGACTGTCTTACCTGTGCTGCAAAGTGAAGGGGAAGGTGAGGGGGAAAGCCAGGAAATGTTACAGTCTCATCAAAGTCACTAGAATTTAAGTTTTGTCTGATGGCGTTTTCAAGTCATAACTTCACTAGCTAAAGCCACAGAATCCAAAGGTCTAAACTGCAAAAATGTGTAATCATTGTTTCTGGCCTGTGGACACGAGTAGACTTGGTCTTTGGAGGTCAAGTCCAGTCAAGTATCTATACCCCCAGGTTTAACTGTTTGTGTAATAGGCTGAACATACTCCTGTAGCTGTGGTAATAACAGAACCCATTGGAAAAATCAATTGAAAATTGTGTGAATAAATCAGGAATTACATTCTTTTAATGACTATGTAACTGACTCTTTATTGTCAAGTCTTTTGCTGTGAAGTATTTAATTGAACCATTTTCTGCATGGGGTTCTTTTTCTGATAGAATTTAGAATTGCTTATACCAGAATAATAAGCATAATGAGTTATAAAGATAAATTTTTTTAAGATGCGTGGGAGAAAAACAAACATGATTCATAGTCATAATTTATATTTATTTTCAGACATCCAGAAAAAAATTGGAATGTAAACCATGTGAAAGGCCCTGTTGCGTCTCTTTTCACTGTGAAAGATCTATCCAATGCTAAAGCCCTGGAAGCAGTGGCTGGAGGCAAACTCTATAACATTATTGTGGACACAGAGGTAAGTTTATTGCTTTAGTACAGAGCTCTGAATTTTGAGATGTGATCATATGATTTGGAGTTGGCAAGCACGTGCCTTGTTACTGAATGCTCACTTTACAAAATCCCTTGTGTACTCAGGTGTGCTTTGTAACTATTTTTCATTCGAGGTTACTGGCAAAAAGCTTTTAGAAAAGGGTGAACTAAAGCATCGATACACCATCATTCCATTGAACAAAATTTCAGCCAGGTGTGTTCAAGAAGACACAGTCAAGTTGGCCCAAAGCTTGGTATGTAAATAAATACACTCTCTACACTACTTTGCTTCTGTCCCATTTTCAATTTATTTCTGTACTAAAAACTTGGGATTCTTAATGGTTTTACTAATATGAATTTCTACAAGATTTGAGGGTGTATTGATTTTGCTTTCCTTTGTATCCTTTCGGTTATGTGAGGTTTAAGTGGGTATTAATTATTCCACTTACAACTTAAATAGTTTTAAAATGCAATGATACTTTTAGAAAGAGTTTTTATCAACAAAAGACAGAAATCACTGATTGAAAAGATTTGAACGGTTTGAAACTTCTTGTAACTTAAGGCATACTAATTGCATTTCGTTTGATTTCTAGGCTGGCCGTGCTAACTTGCATTTAGCCCTTTCCCTAGTTGTATATGAATCTGAACTGCAGAAAGCAATGGAATATGTCTTTGGAACAACACTGGTCTGCAATAACATGGATAATGCTAAGAAAGTGACTTTCGACAAAAGGATAATGACGAGAAGTGTTACTCTTGATGGAGATGTGTTTGATCCCCAAGGAACTCTGCATGGAGGCAATTGCTGGTTCTATTCATATAATAATAATAACAACAATAACAATAATAATATTGTGTGTCTGTTGATGTGTTTAGTGGTCTTGCATATTTTTTATAAAAATGAACAGTAACCTTTTTGTTTAGACACATACTGGGAATAATCTGTTTGAGCTAAAATTGTCTTCAGCTGAAATAATTAGTTTAAGAAAAATTAATGACAAACTTCGCATGAAGTAATTTAGATTTTAAATACTTAAATCTTACTTGACTGTATAATCCTGTTGGAAGCAGAAGTGCTTGGAATTCGAGCACTTTTTGAAGTAATTCATCATTGATTTGCAATAATTTCATAAATTATGAGAAGTTAGTTACTTGCACAAGATATGCGTGTGTAGTATTCAAAGTCTGCAGAACTAAGTTCTGTAACAGAGGAGGTAGTCTTTCTCCACTGAGAACTCTAACTTTAGCCTACCTGCCTTATCTGTTTCTCAACTAAAATAAATCATCAACCTGAATCATTGTTAATGTTTAGAATTTGCAATTACTAGTGGTGAATCCACTGGTCTAGTTCCAATTAGCCTGGCTTTTTTTTTTTTTTTCATTTAACAGGTGCATCCTCACAGGCTGCACCAATATTGTCTAAACTTCAAGAAATGAAAGATGTTGAAATGGAACTCAAGAAGAAGGAATCTGAACTTGCAGCTGTAGAGAAGGAGTTGGCAAGCTTGAAGAAGGTTGCCGAAAAGTAAGGTTCCCACTATAAAATGTGTATCATTTCTCTTAATGTGACTGAGTAAATTTAATATAACAAGTTGTTTTGGGAAGCCATAGGGCCTTTTGAGAATGTAATATGCAGAAAATAATTCCCTTCCTCCCTCTCCTCCCAATATAATTGGTAAGTTCAATCAAAAAGCAAATTCAGTTTTTAGATAACACCAGAAAAAACTTTTGCAAAAAACCTTTGTTTTGGCTAATAGGGAAAAAAAAGGGTACACATTGATGTCTGCTTTAAGTTGGTTGAAGTTTCATGAAGTCCACTGAAGAATGGATCTCTTCCAGACATGTTTTTAATATCTGTACAGAATTCCAATTTGTGGTCAGTCTGATTTTTCTTGCAAGAATATAAAAAGATCGTAAAAAGGAGTATCTGATACTGCTGTAGGGACTTAAATTAAGTAATTTTATTTGATTTTCAGCTACTCAGTTACTGAATACTGTATTAAAAGATGGAATAGAAAAATACGTTCAGTCAGTTCTGCAAAAATGCTGTAAGGAGGTAGTGTTGCATAACATGCTATCTACCAGCTGGATTCTCCCACAACATACTCCTGGAAAAGCTGGCAGCCCGCGGCTTGGACAGGAGCACTCTTTGCTGGATCAGGAACTGGCTGGATGGCCGGGCCCAGAGAGTGGTGGTGAACGGTGCTGCATCCAGGTGGCGACCAGTCACGAGTGGTGTCCCTCAGGAATCTGTGCTGGGACCAGTTTTGTTTAATATTTTTATTGATGACATGGATGAGGGTATTGAGTCTATCATTAGTAAATTCGCAGAYGACACTGAGCTGAGAGCATGCGTCGATCAGTCGGAGGGTAGGAGGGCTCTGCAAAGGGACCTGGAATGGTTGGATGGATGGGCAGAGTCCAACAAGATGAAGTTCAGTGAGTCCAAGTGCCGAGTCCTGCATTTTGGCCACAATAACCCCCTGCAGCGCTATAGGCTGGGGGTRGTGTGGCTGGGCAGTGCCCAGGCAGAAAGGCACCTGAGGGTACTGGTTGACAGCCGACTGAACATGAGCCAGCAGTGTGCCCTGGCGGCCAAGAAGGCCAACGGCATCCTGGCCTGTATCAGAAATAGTGTGGCCAGCAGGACCAGAGAAGTCATTCTTCCCCTGTACTCGGCACTGGTGAGGCCGCACCTTGAGCGCTGCGTCCAGTTCTGGGCCCCTCAGTTCAGGAAGGACGTGGAGACGCTCGAGTGCGTCCAGAGGAGGGCAACAAGGCTGGTGAGGGGCTTGGAACACAAGCCCTATRAGGAACGTCTGAGGGAACTGGGGTTGGGTTAGCCTGGAGAAAAGGAGACTCAGAGGTGACCTTATCACTCTCTACAACTGCCTGAAAGGTGGTTGTAKTCAGGTGGGGGTTGGTCTCTTTCTCCAGGCAACARCTGACAGAACAAGAGGACACAGTCTKAAGCTGYRCCARGGRAAATWTAGGTTGGATATCAGGAAAAAGTTTTTTACAGAAAGAGTGATAAAATATTGGAATGGTCTACCCGGGGAGGTGGTGGAGTCACCATCCCTGGACGTGTTTAAAAAGAGATTGGATGTGGCGCTCAGTGCCATGGTTTCGTTTAGTTGAGGTGTTGGGGCATGGGTTGGACTCAATGATCTTGAAGGTCTCTTCCAGCCTGGTGATTCTGTGCCTCTGTGATTCATTTTTTTCAAATTGTTTTGAGCAGCAGTAGACTTCCAGAAATATAGCCAAGAGGAAAGAACTTTTGCTTTTAGATATCTTTTCTTTAATTCTTCAGCCTAACATCTGTCATACTGCCGGCTGGAAAAAGAAGGTGATCTCTGAATTGTTGCCAAATTCCATGTGTTGCATTTGTTTTTAATGTGGCAGATCAGGGCTAAATGCCAGGAGCTACGTATATAATAATTTACACGCCTACAAACCTCACAATTATTATCAGAGCAATTATATCAGATTTTCATTCATTTAAGCTTATTTGCCCTATGATCATCACTGTATCTCACATGAGAAATGGAATATAGATATTTAGCTACTTTATTCAGCTTTGAAAGTGAGATGCTGGGTACCCTTCCTATAGCAGTGTGTGTCACTACTGTCTCCAAAGGTACCAGCAACTGAAGCAACAGTGGGAGATGAAGTCTGAGGAAGCAGAGCTGTTGCAAAAGAAGCTTCATCAAAGTGCTTACCACAAACAAGAGGAAGAGCTGCTTGCCCTGAAGAAAACCATTGGTGACAAATGTGTTCTTACTCTTTTAACTGAAAACTGATTGCTGAGAATGAGATGGATATCAGGCTGCTTGAGTAACAGAATCTTTATTTGAGAAAGAAATACTTTTCACTTTGGAAATACTAGCTTTATATTTTGGAACATGTAACAAATGCAGAACCACAGTATACTTGCATAGAGGTGATTCACTTAAAGTTGGTCATTCCCTTACAGTAAAGGTTATACTCCTATTAAATGTTTTTAATACTTTATAATAAAGGAAAATGTGTCTTTGCAGGGAAGTTTAAAAATGGATTTAATCCCATATTTGAGTAATCTTTGATTTTTTTCAAGCCATCTGTTTCTGTAGATTTTTAAGGTTAGTAATGTAGTTTGCATAACAAGAAAGCACTGAAAAGAAGTTGTGTGTCATATAGCTAAGGAAAGACAAAAATGCCCAAAATGCAGCAACAAGTAAAACATCTAAAAAAAATGGACAGAAGTGATACATATCTAGGCATAGTATTCTAGGGATGAAGTGATATCTTGTTAGGTAGCTGTCTGATTAATTACTTATTGATCCTGAGACTTGACATATTTTCCCCTCTGTCAAAAAAAAAAGGTCATATTTTCATAATGGCTGGTTGTCTGTTTGGTCCCCTACCAGTCATTGGTAGCAACGGCACGTTGTCTTAGAGTAACCATTGAAATATCTGGCTTCAGCAACTAGTGAGTGTTCAACCACTTTTTTTCTATTGGAGGCAAAGAGAGATTTATTTCAGTTGGTGTTTAAGATGTAAGTTTAAAGATGAGAACAGTGCCCAATCTCAGTACTCTACTTCTTGATTCAGCGGAGTGTGAAGAAACATTAAAGAAAACTGAAGAGAGTAAAAAGAAAGCAGAAGAAAAATACAAGGAATTAGAGAATAAAATTAAAAATGCAGAAGCAGAATGTCTAAAAGAACGGAAAAATGCAGAGCAGAAACTAAACGATGCCAAGAAAAAGGCAGATGCTTCAAGCAAAAAAATAAAAGATATGCAGCAGGTAAAACTTCACTTCTGTTGGCAGTTTTCTCAATGTTAAAAGTGGGTGCAAAAATCAGAAAGTTTGATTCTCCTGAGGTTTTGATGATCTTAGTTTTGGGACAATATATTATTGTGTAGTCACTGACATAGTCACTGACTGAGGTTTTTTCTGTCTATTTGTTTTTGTGAGATTGCACCCTTGCTCAAGAATGGGTACTGTTAATCTTCTACAGCATTTACTACATCAAACTGAATCTTAATTCTTTCCATTTAAGTATAACTAATAAATTGGAAAACATCTCTCTAGGAAGTCAAAGCTTTAGTTCTGGAACTTGAAGAGCTGAGACAAGAACAGGCCTCCTATAAACAACAGATAGCAGCTGCAGAGGAAGCAATCAAATCCTACCAGGAGCAAGTTGATGCTATGGTAGCTGAAGTGGCTAAGACAGAGGTAAAAGTGAATACTGTGTTTCATTACCCGTTTTGATGTTACTGTGTGTGATCCTCTGAACCTCACATTATAATGTGTATTTTTTTCTGTAGACTTGCTTACCAGAGTCAATCAGCCTAGGTAGTTATTTTTTTGCTTTACTTTCACATGTGAATTTTTTCTCCTTGCTTTGTCAGTTCTAATAAGGCTCTAATGCCAGCTTTGAAAAAGATAATAAATAAATGTCTGCTGATTTGCTTTTTCAGGAATCCGTAGAGAGATCACAGAAGGAGCTTGCCAAGCAAAAGGAAGTAATTGCATTACATGATAATGCAATTAAAGACAAATCTGCAGAGATGGTAAAATACAGAGAACAAAATAATGAGTTACAGCTTAAGATTAAAGAATTAGAACATAGCATCACCAAATGTCAACAAGAGGCTGCTGATGCTGCTGCCAAGGTATTTCAAAACTGTGCTTTTCTTCACATCTTGTGACCAAGAATGGTTATTTCCCTTGCCACAGGCAAAGGAAAGAGCCTTTTTTCCTTAAGCACTGTCATATTTGCAGCTCTCAATGTGAAAAGTTTTATCCAAGGAAGAGGGAGTGGAAATTTTACATTGTAAAAGAGCTTATCTGTATGGAGTAACAGAGGGTAGATCACAGTGAGAAAGTGATCAGTAAGAACATTCTGACTGTATGGACAAATTAGATAACTAATTAAAGAAGGTAATTCCAAGATGCAGTGGCATTGGTATAGTTCAGATGTAGAAAAAAAGTGTTTCAAGTAAGTAAATGAGATATACATGACAGCTACCTTAAATTCTTGGTTTGCCCACAGTCAAGGAAAGCACACAAAGCGTTGTAAAGATATGTACCTGTGCTGCATTGGGGTAGAAGAATTAATGTGGTAGAGTAATTTCAGAATGTAGATGGGAGGCTTTTTCTGGTTTTTTTTTTTTTCTTAAATTTTTAGTTCACATTTGAGAAGTGTGAGGAAAAAGCCTCAACATATCTTTTTGTTTACAGGTGGCCAAAATGCTGAAAGAATACCAGTGGATAGCTTCAGATAAAGCACACTTTGGCCAGCCAAACACACACTATGATTTCAAAAGCAGCAATCCTAAAGAAGCAAGTCAGAAGCTGCAGAAATTGCAGGAGAATAAAGAGAAGCTGGAAAGGAATGTGAACACGAGAGCTATGAACATGCTTTCTGACGTAGAGGAGAGGGTAAACGTTCTGTGCTTTAACCTATAAAGATTGGGCAGGCTGGTCATATGGTATATACAATATATACAGATATATATGTAATGTAGCTTTATGCTTTCATATGCTCTATTTCTCAGTACACCAAAAATGAAACTAAACCTTTATGAGATAGCAGGAAATCTTTTGCTGGTTTTTTCATACTGATCTTACATCTTTGAACTGTTCACTGGCACGCCAGGTTTCTAAGTTACTCATAATCTTGACTTTGGATGGTAAAAATTACTATTTTATTCCTTCCTACCCCAGTCCATCCTAAGTTGAAGCATTAGCAAGCTTTGTGGTATCCATTAGAGTATCTGAGAACTATACGCTGTATTAAAAGTTGCAGACCAAAAAAATATTCATCTTCAAGCATGATAGCTTGACGGTGTAGCAGGGTTGTCTTGAGTTAATCTGTACCTTCGTGCTATTCCAGTATTGTCTCAAAACTGCCCACTGATTTTACCCTTCAACTGTTCTAGTACTATTTTCTCCTATCAACCTACAGAAGCATCCTTTCTTCCATGGAAAAGCAAATGAAACATGATTAACTTGGAAGTGCAACTTTCAGAGCAGTGTTGTCCTTCCTCTCTGCTGATTGTTGAAAATTCTAATGCTTTAATTAGCAAATAATCCCAAAATATACGTCCTTCATGCAGCTAAATGAATGCACTGGATTTTAATCTTGTGGTTAATGACTACTTCATAGCTACGCTATGACACAGTGAAGCTGTAAGGTTAGCACAAAATGCATTTGAGCACAAAGTTCATTGAAATCAATCTTTTCTTCTCATTGCACCAGTACAATGACTTAATGAAGAAAAAAAGAATTGTAGAGAATGACAAGATAAAAATTCTTGCAGTTATTGAAGAGCTTGACCAGAAGAAAAAAGAAGCTTTAGATATTGCTTGGAAGAAGGTATGACACTTGAAATTTATCTTCGTGTTTTAGTAGAAGATCAGGTTTATCTTACATTACTGTTTTGCATATTTACTTGGAAAAAAACCTTCTGTTTTCAGAACTAATATCCCTGACCTATATTTAAAAATAACCACTTTATCTCTCCTGTATATTCCCACTTTTGAGAATAAGACATGGATTCTCAGAGAATTGTAAAGGTCCAGTTAAACCTGCAAAACTACTTTCCCGTTCCCTTTTAGTGCCCACAAAAATTTCATTAAGGTTAAGGTATATTGAAATACAGTCAAGTTTTATTTTTGGTATTTTCTTTTTCTTAAACCAGTATTTTACCAGAGTTAAAATTTTCTGGTTCTATGTAGCCCTCTACAGTGCAGGGCTGTGGACCTGGGGTACTGCTCCTGTTACTGTCAGGATACATAATATCGGGGTAGAGCAATGTCTGATTTATGTTTCTGTTAGCTAGGCACTCTGCCTTTTTACCAGTTCTCTCATATAATGAATTATAACAAAAGTATAAAATTATCCCTTTTTACATGGAAATCTTTTGACACTTTCTTTTCCGCTGTACCAGCAGAACTTGTACTTTTTGGCCTTTGAGAAAATTGATTTTAACAAAGATTAAATTGCACATAGATGAAGTATCCATTTAATTATTAATTATCCTGCCCGTATTTAGGATATCACTGACAAAATGGTACCTTTTCATTGTAAAAATCGTGTTTGGCAGAAATTAATGAGCTGTAATTCAAAAGCATCACACATGGTGGAGTAAGTGTGTTTTCAGATAAATTCCTAAACCTAGGAAATTTTAAGCTGCATTTATAAAGTTGCATCTCATCCCATACCTGGACATTGCTTAAGTAAACCTGGGAAGAAAAAGAATGGGGAGGATGCCAGCGTGTATCTCTTACGTGGTGCTTTGTACTTTTAGTAGTCCATTGATTGGGAGAAATCGCAATTCGCCAGTTAATAAATCTGAGTTAGGGCATAACCGTTTCCCTGGCTGATGGCATAAAGAAGCCTTCCAATACAACTTTCATTTGATCCTTCTAAAATGCTTAGTATGAGGTGTCATATATCCTTTGGTGTTGCTTCTCTCTTCAGAACAGAAAAAGAAAAGCTAGCGTTTTCTCACTGTCCTGTGTGTGACATGGAAGTCACGGTGTTGATCTGTGCAAGATGTCTTGAGTGTCGTGCTGCTCGCCGCTAAGTTTTTCCCTCTTTGTGCTCTTGATCCAAAGCACATTCATACATCTTTTGTGGTCTGACTTCTAGGTGAATGAAGACTTTGGTTCCATTTTCTCAACACTCCTACCCGGAGCCAGAGCTATGCTAGCAGCCTCTAAAGCTCACAATGTCTTGGTTGGTATGGAGTTCAGAGTTGCCTTAGGAAACACCTGGAAGGAAAACTTAACAGAACTTAGTGGAGGACAAAGGTTGGTGAATTCATTTGTTTTCCATTGTCATTGTTTATGTAATTGATATGTCTAACTAATTAAAGTTCTGAAAAGCAAAAAATTAATCTTTTCCTTGTCAAGTCAGGGACTCTGCCTTCTTCCAAATGGACTCAATATTGGAAGCACTATTAATACATTCTGACTTAGAACAATGCTTTACTTAGTATGAGATAACAAACAGGATTTTACTCCACACAGAAGTGGCAAAAAAATGAATTGAATGATGAGAAAACCACCTTTAACTCTAGGTAGTACTGACATAATGCTGAATTAAATGGTCCTCTCCTTGAGCTGTAACCACAAAAACCTATATAGACAAGTATTTCCCGGTATAAAAGTAGTGTCATGGCAACAGTTTTCTTCTCCAGTGTCTACTGTGTAGGGCATGTGCTTCTTTGCAACTTCTAAGGAAAAAAACCTTAGCAAACTGAAAAGCAGAAACAATTTGGGAAGAGGTGAGACAGAGATACAGAACTTTCTAAGGACAGAATACTTCAAGAACCAGACATTGAAAAACATCATTGCACAACTCAGAATTGAAAACAGAGCAACAGCATAATTTTAAATATCATCACCCAACTAATTTGATCTCTCAATAAGAAGTAATATTTGCTGTTTCTGACAGAAGATTTCACATTTTGAAATGGGAAGCTGTCATTCCATCTCTTCAGAATCATAGCAATAATGTGCTTTTGAGAGAGCATTTTAGAATCATAGAATTGTTTAGGCTGGAAAGCTCTCTTAAGATCATCAAGTCCAACCATTAACTTAACACTGCCAGGTCCACCATTAAACCATGTTGCTAAGTCCCACGTCTATATGTCTTCTAAATCCCTCCACGGGTGCTGACTCAACCACTTCTGTGGGCAACCCATTCCAATGCTTGATAACCATTTCAGTGAAGAAATTTGTGCTAATATCCAGTCTAAACCTACACTGGCGTAACTTGAGGCCATTTCCTCTTGTCCTGTCTCTTGTTATCTGGGAGAAGAGGCCAACATCTACCTGCCTCCTTTCAGGCAGTTGTAGAGAGTAATAAGGTCCCTCCTGGCCCTCCTTCTGTCCAGGCCAAACAACCCCAGTACCTGCTCCTCATCAGACTTGTGCTCCAGACCCTTTACCACCTTTGTTGCCTATCAAACAATTGCTTTCAAAAGCCAAAGCCTTTCAGATGAGAGTAAATCATAACTTTCTTGTCTCCATACTAGATCATTGGTGGCCTTATCCTTGATATTAGCCATGCTCCTCTTCAGGCCTGCCCCAGTTTACATCTTGGATGAAGTGGATGCAGCCCTTGATCTCTCTCATACCCAGAATATTGGGCAGATGCTTCAAACTCATTTCAGACACTCCCAGGTATGATCTTGAAATTATTGTGGTAATAAAAGGGTTTGGGTTGGATGGAACCTTAAAAATTATCCAGTCCGATCCCCTGCCACGGGCAGGGACACCTTCCTCTAGACCAGATTGCTCAGAGTTCCATCTCTTATTTCCAAAGGCAATATGACACTGAGGACTCTGAGCTGTTTACCTCTTTTATTCTAGGGATGTGTGTTATATTTCTGAGTTATTTCAATTGAAAGCTAGACTGATGATATGTCAATGGTGAAACTTAAATGTTGCTGCTGCACTGGTTAAAAGGGAGCAAGAGGAAGTAAGTATCTGTGATATGCTCAATTTCAGGCACGACAACATCCTGAATTCTTTTTTCCTAGAGAGTTCTTTAACCTGAGGTTAAAAATATTTCATGTTGACCCTATTGAAATAAATCAGGCACTGCTGCAAAGAATCTCTGTATCATTGTGAGCTGTACATGAAAAAAAGGCAGTACCTGTCTCTATTTGATGGAGACAAATAGACAAATAGGACATGACCATTCCAAATTCAGAGAGTGAGGAGGGGAACATTTGTTACCAGTATTGTAAAATTATGTGAGTAGTGTCTTTTGACTAGATAAGATCCTGCATTATTTCATACTTAGTGGCACTGGTTTTTCCCAGTGTTTCCTTCCACCATGAACAGGCATCCTGCATTGTGGACTGTATACCAGGCCAGGTGCTGGGATATGGACAGAAGTGTCATTAGCTGCAGAAACAAGTGTGGCCTTTGGGTGTACGTTGACCTGGGCAGCACATTCTCTTGGGCCTTAGTTAGTTTTAGAATATTTTTTTAAGAATTATTACTGAGGTATTAGCCAAATGAAGGAAAAGGAGTCCTGTCTTTGGAAGCCTTTTCTAGTGTTGTTTGAAGTCTTTATTTGGACAGCAACATTTATTTTAAGTGTTTCTTGTTTGTTTTAGTTTATTGTGGTGTCCCTGAAGGACGGAATGTTCAACAATGCAAATGTCCTCTACAAGACCAGGTTTGTGGATGGTATATCCACTATTACAAGATACAGTCAGCTTCAAAACAGAAAAAATGAGCCTGCCCACAAGAAAGCTGAGAAAATACGTACGAAGGAGTAAAGAGGACCTGCAGAGCTGGGAAGCAATGGTCCTTGACGTGCAGTAGCACCTTCTTAAGTGTTCGCTGTTGCTTTTTAAATTTTTTCGAACGTGTTTTAATGTCTTAGCTATTAGTTAATATCTGCATCTTATTAAGAACTGAAATTCATAGGAAACAGTCAGTTCTATCAAGTAAGCTGGGCAATTTTAATCCTCTTGGTGTGCCGTAATTCCTGTCATCCACCTGTAAGCATTTACATATAAATGTATAGAAGTAGTAGCTTTGTAAACTTAAAGCCTTTCAATGAGGAAAATCTGATTCAGCTACCAGTGTTCTACAGCGTTCAGAACACCTTTTGCAAAGTGTAGTAACAATCTGCCTCGCCTGTTGTCACATCCCAGAGAAAAGTGTCATGCCAATTGTTGTTGGTATGTAATTGTTAATGAGCAAAGCAATCATCAACAACTAACTTCCAAGCTATTTTTACAATTTTCTAACTTGTTGCCATTAAATATAAGTACACAACCTGGTGATGAGTGTGCTTTCCTTATAATTTTTCACTGAACAGTGCCTACTCAGAATTAAACCCTTTCTCAATTTCGAACTTACTTGAATGTATCCTGCTGCTTTCACTGGCCAGAAACGACATGTCTGTGGGGCTCATACCCAAACCACAGAAACCCAGCTTTGTCACAGCACTGCAGAGCGGGTCTCTGCTCACCACAGCACAGGACCTATGCCTGGTCTATGTACGGTGGGTGTATGATCTGACAGCATTTCTCTTGCCAGACGATGCTTCAGCCACCTGGTGGCCAGCATCTGTGAGGTTTGTGTTTGTGTGCTCTCCTCTGCTCACTTCATTTGTGTCTTTTGCTTCTTTTTCTTCCTTTCAGAATGCCATTTAGAAAAGTACATATACTTGAGGTTGTACTGGGGGGAAATGTGTGCATGTCTGGAGTAACTTGGAAATATTAAAGTTCTTGACTATTACTTAAGTAAGCTTTCAATCTCATGGCCTCATCTACCACATATATGTAACATATACAAGACTGTATGTATAATATATACAAAAAAAGTGTCTATGTAATACAGACCCATGTCCCCTAACCCCACCTGGTTGCAGGAGACCAAGCTATGGGTTCAAAAACACACAGTTCCTTCCAGGGCTGCAGAGCCAGCATGTGTCTCCATGAGGTGAGGGGCGCGAGGGCCAGCGCGGAGCACAACAGCAGCACACTGAATCTGGAGCGCGGCAACGCTACAAAATACTCACCGCAGGAGAAAAAACACTACCAGTTACTCCAAGGAACAGGTCATGCACATTTTATTTAGTTTTACCTTTTTGGTAAGCAGGAGGGTTTTCTTTCAGTCAGACCATTCACATATTTGGACAGTACAGATTGCAGTGAATTTGATGGAGATCTTGCAACATTAGAAAACTTTTCTCAATATACATCCATTAAAGCAACAGCTTGTAAGTCAGAGCGAGAGTGCTAGAGTCGAGTCTGCGCACTGCACTCCAGGTATACAAAGCATTGCAGCAGCACAAGAAATGCCCGTGCTGGGCAAAGTACAGTGTGTTTTACATAGTGCAATCACTTTTAGAGGAGAAACTCTAGGAAGGCCACATCTATTGTTTTTTTTTTTTAATCCTATCAAGTTTACAAATGCGAGGGGGGTAGAAATCAAACCTCTGACTTAATTAACTTTTGTACAGGTAGGTTTTGTGTATAGGCACATGCTTTAGAGAGGAGCTCTGAATCTGCTCTGTAATCACGAGAAAGACATATTGCTTTGTGATTCAGAAAGTGTCATACCATCTCTAACCTTCCCAACACTCTTGGCCAGAGTTGTTAATCCAGCTGTTTTATAGAGTTCCTAGAATACGCTCTTCCCTCTAGTGTAAATCCCCAATAGAGAAATTCAGGTTGCTATTGACAATGATTACAGTTATTCTACGTACAGTCATTTGACCATACTAGGCATTGCCTCTGAATACTCCAGTCCACAGTGAAAACTCAAATTACCAGAGACATGGAGGCTCTTGCTTTTCTGTTACTGTCACTCACCCATATGAAAAAACCCAAGTCAAGACAATGAACTGCTACAGCAAAGCATCACTGGTAATATTCACCTAATACAAAAAAAAAAGAGCACTCATGACACTACATGTCACGGTAAGCAAGTTTTTAAAGATACTGCAAAATGATTTGCCCAGTAAAATTTTAAAATGTACACTGTGCTCAATAGTTCAAACTACACGTAAACAAAGGCAGCTCCCTGCAACAAGGTGTAAATCAAAACATTATAGCACCAGCTCCCAGCACCAAGGAGTTGCCCACTGACCAGTTCTAGTGTACAATGCAATAGTGCTCGCTGAGGTTTCTGCTACACGAGAGCCACAGTGGGACAGCTCTGCCCATTTCCTCCTGACATTCTCTTACCCAGTGAGCACAAATCACATTCTTCCCTATGGAGAGCAAGTCAGACAACGAGATTGTTACAGTACCAGGAAACACTGACTGGGGAATGGCACCTGAGGGGAAAGTAGGTACTGCATACCTGAATCTGAATAAATGGGCATGGAAGAAATGTGATGTCATCTGAGCAATCCTCTCCCTAACAGAGCAGATCTGAAAGGAGCTACAGACTGCAAGAAAAGAAACAAGCCTTCCTGTGCTGAAAGCCATGAACATAATATTGCCCACACTAATGATTTTATTTCACCGTCAGCAAAGCATTTATCCCCAAAAAGCTGTACACATACTGGTCAGATTATGGAGCAGTGCTATCGTCACACTATTAAAAGTCTGTTGCTATAGTGGTCAGATTTGTCTTTTGTCGGAAGAGGGGAAAAAAAAGGAGACAGGCAGCAGGGCCACATCACCACATAGCAATTTTACTCCCATGTTAATGCAGATATAATCTTCTTAAGTGCAAATTGCTAGAAACCAGCATGACTTGGGCTCTGATAAATGACAGATGATTCCGTTTCTTACAAATATTGACAAGTCTAAATTGTTACAGGTTTCCAAAGCAATAACAGGTTTACGAACAGGAAGGGAATAAAACATTACCACTATTAAAAAAATGTGTCATTTCAAACTTCAAACGCTCTTCAAAAACATATCTAGAAAAGATTGTTTTCGGGGTTTTTTTTTAATTTCCTGGAGCTCAGGAGTGTCCATGCAAAACAATTTTGAGAAGAGCAGTGCTCCACCTGGGTACCAACTAGGCTCAACTTTGTCCCACACAGCTTAGTAAAGTGCTCTCTTGTGCATCCTTTGGGGGAAAAAGTTCTCATTTTAAGTTTGGGAGACCGAGGTTGCCAGCTGGGCAAGGCATAGTCTCAGTCAATCCATGCTGAGGTCAGAGAAGGAGGAAGGAGCAAAGTTAACAGTACTCTGCCTTTCATAATGCACAGACAACAGGCTGCAAGGGAGGAGCAAGCAGAAGCAGAGGTGGGTGTCAGATGAAACCCTGCCCCTGGGAAGCCACAGGAGTTTAACACAGGCCTCATCAAGGGAAGCATTTTCTTCTCTACAGATAACAAACACCACCACTACTGGAGTAGACACCAGTTAACAGATCTCTACATACAAAAAATGTGAAAACTAAATATGCTTTTCACTTTCTGGGCTGGTGGTTTTTCAACAATTTTTTTGAAGGACAAAGGGGGTCTGAGTAACATTCTTCTGCCGATTTAAAAAAAAAAAAAAGCATCTTGCCCCTGCGTTTTTTATGTTGCACACTTACAAACATTCTAGGGCAGATAGAGGTATTTGCTGATAAAATAATGATCAGCTTAACAGTAAAATAATATTAATGGGGAAAAGAATTTAAGGCATTTTTTATTTTGGCCAGGAATGATGCATCCTACAGAGTAATCTTCATTTCCCCACTTGGTTTTCAGACCACTGCACTTTTTTGTTTTTGTTTTACATGGCACTTTGAAATTTATGGTTTACAATTTAGTCAAGACTTTCAAGTGTTTTCTTCAACACAAACGCCCTCTCTTGTAGCTCAGGTCTGCTATCTGATGCCATCGTAGACAATGAACGAATGAGGTGCTCTCTGCTTTCTGGTGTCAGGCTTTCCCACTGTTGAGCTTCTGTGCGGATAAAGACAGACAGACATTGGACATGAACACCAGAAAACAAACAAAAAAAACCCAGAAGGACACTGCTTTCCCTAGACAGGCTAAAAGAGTGACTGCTTCAACCTTTCACTCACAGTCCATACTGCACTTTCAGGAGAACTCAGATTCACCTGGATGCTCGGGTACCTGTGCTGCCTCCTGCCAGGGAGTCGCACCTCTCTAGACCAGGTGTCACTGTCTAAGCCTGCAACATGTGAACGCAAGGGCCTGAAGAACCAAATGTTTCCCGTGTTGCAATTGGCTCACGAAAAAGGCACGTAAGATTTTTACCAGAATAAAGGAAACATGAAACGTGTAACAGAAACCCAAAGGAAAAATTTGCTACATAACAACTGCAGACACATATGACCCTGAGACCTAAGAAGGTTCACCCTGTGAAGTCAATTCTGCAAGGCTGGAATACTAAATAATAATGAGAAACCAAACTTGACACTGAAAAGGTAAAAATCACTCTTCTGTACTAAGAGGAGCTCCCCCCTCTATGGAGCTTGAACGTAACACAGACAGATCTGACGAGACAGTTCTGTGTACTCCATGTGGGAACATCCTTGCTGAACATTTCCCTCACCAAAGGAATATGCAACAGTACTTTAGAATTTGATATTAGCCTCAGTTACTTCAAGCCCTCTCCTACTTCCAAGTCCCAGCTTCCCCAGAATTGCCCAGTGCTGCAAGCAGAAGATAAGGCCATCTCTACAGGGTTCCAGGCCATACAGCCAGGCGCCATCTTTAACAAACAGTGGCTCTTGTAGGTGGCAAGTAAAAAGTCTCACCTTGTAGTTTGGTGAACAGCAGTTGTATCACAGACAAAGCTTCTGTTCTTATGGATGTGTAGCTTTTGTTTTCTAAGGGATTTAAAGAAAACAGACAAGAAAACCCAAAACCATGCTGAGAACCAAAGGCACTAACCTTACAAAAAGCAGTCACCTCTGTGATCTCCAGACCATTTTTGGTAGCACAGTTCACTAAGCTCTTGTTTGTGCTGTCAGTCTGCAGTGCTCTTCAGTTAGGCACATTTGAACGGCAGAAAGTCAACAACTGGAGGCTGACAACTCAACTAAATCTTGTGCATTTCCTCTGCCACTACCACAGAGCTACTGTTCCTTACACATTCCAACATGGAAAAGAATGCTGCCATAGCTGCTTTGTGATGGTAGACAACTTCTGTGCATAACACTCTTCTGGCAAGTTGTACTGGCTAGAAATCATACAAATGTTAACAACCAGCTTTAAGTGAGGGTACATGAACCCTATGCCAGCTGTCAAGCACAAACTTGTCACAAAAAGTTACCTGTTCTCTAAATTAAAATCTTATTAAGGTGAGGACCCTACTGACACCTAAAAGAAACTTTCTCCAAAGCGGTCTCTGAATTGGTAGCTAGCACTAAAGTAGGTCTGTCTTTAGGCACATCAGAAACAAGACCACATGCAGGTACAAGATTGGGGGCACTACAGTCACAGGACAAGTGGGAACACTAATAAAGCAATGAAGAGGCCCATGACTGTCAACATGACACAGGTAGCACTTATATCCCCTATATATGGATGCCCTGCTCCAGTAGAGCTCAAGCTGCCTCTAAACCTTGGAGCTTCATGCACTGGCTATCTGAGAAAATTTGCAGTATCTTTTGGATACTTGGATACTATAATCTTGGATAAATAATGCATATGTATCTAAAAAGTCTGAACAGTGGAGGATAAAAGCTTGTGTTTCATTAAATCAGGAATGGCTTGATTATGTTCTGAGAGGCTGCACAGTCTGCTGTCTGCCCTTCCCTCCTCTTGCAGAGCTCTCTCGGACCAGAGGAATGCATTTCTCTGCACTGCACCCTGCACAGTAGTGTCTTGAACAGTGCAACTTCACAATAATCACACTGCAGGGCACGGAAGGGCTAAATGTTACCTCTGACAGCTTACACTTATTCTGCATTTCCTCTACCACACAAACCTCCAGAGGACAACTGTATTAACAAGCAATTCACCATCCATCACAAACCAGAAGTCCATTTACCTAAAGAATGGGTGATAGAGGAACAGGTTTCCAACAGTATTTCTGTCAAAGCCACAGGGTCAGAGTGCTCCTCATCAAACAGCATTAGCCTGTCAAATGCAAAAACAGTCAGGCACCCTGCATCACTGGCACAGAAGTCTGCTCAACTTCTCCAAGAATTCAGTGTCATGAAGTTCATTAAACAGTTTCAAGCAACAAAGAGAAGACAAATCACTGAAGTGGATTACAGAAAGAAGAGTTACCCTTGAAAGTAGGCATTCATGGCTTGTAACACTCCAAGCTGCACTTTCCACGTGCTCAGTTTCAGACGGTCACACATTAACTTGCAAAACTCTCGGCGATAGCAACCTACAGGAAAATAAGGGCATCACTGTGTTACCACAGGGCAAGGCAGAAGGAAACACTCACTGGTCTGTCTCCAAAGTGCTCCTCAACAAGTGACATCAAGCTAATCGCTGCATATGACCAAGTCAACATCCCGTAACAAGTAACCCTGAAAATCTTCACCACATCAACTTGCTCATTACAAATGCTGGCAGAAGAAACAGCTGCATTACACACCCCGGCATGCTAATAAAAGCAACCTTTTCCCACCCCTCTCCAGGTATTCCCAATTCTCCACCTTGTACCAGCTTTGATGCAAATGTAAATATGAGCAGCAGTTAGGCTTCTTTTCATTAGGCAAGCCACCTCACTCATCCTGTATGTCTATAAACTCAGAACCCTTTTGTGAAGTGAATTTAAGACAACAGTAAAGGAATCTTCCCAAGGATGGGTTACTTTGCAGGAAAGATGTTGGGGCAGCCTTCTCACTGAAGACCCTTACAAGCTGCCAGCAGTGAGATCCTGCATCTTCTCAAAAACCTCCCCACTTTGCACATGATCTCCAGGTCCTTCCCTCTTTCTGCTTTTCATTTTAAGAGAAAATAGTTTGTTCTACATGTAATCAGCTGACTTACGCTGTGTTTCTGGGCTCCTTGGCCAGGCTTTGCCCAGGGTCTCGAAGGCACAGATCAGGGACTCCATCTGAACCTCCTTCTCCCTCATGTCCTCATCCTCTTCATCATGCTTTGGAAAAGCTGCTCCCATGCTCTCCAGAGAGTTCTGTGGAGGCCATGGGGGAAGGTGTGACTGACAGAAGGATGAGGGCAGGCTAGGCACACACTGCAGTGCAGCTCAGTCTTCCCTGCAGTCTGCACACACCTGCCCTCGTGCCCAGCTCTGGCGCTCTTGGCAGCCTGCAGAGGGGCACAGCAGGCTCTGCGGCCGGGCACCCAAACACATGCCTGTGCTACACAAGTCCCACTGGCAGAGCTGCAAGGCTCTGCTGATACTAAACACAAAATACTCTGCACAGCTTCCCAGGAGCCTTTTGCTGCCTGTAGAGTAGCCAGGAATTAACCTTCCATGTGGTAATGGGGCAGTGCTGGACATCACAGGCAGGACTCTGTCTAGAGAACGGTTGGGCTAATTCAGAATTTGGGCAGCACAGGTACAACCACCCAGGGCTCATCACATTCTGTATTCAGTCAGGTATTCAGCACCACCAAAGATCTGGCTGAGTGTGAGGAATCATCAGCCCTCTGGGCAGAAGCCTGGCATGCAGTCAGCATCATCAGGACTGTCACCACTTGGGTGTTCTGCTTTGAAAGAGAGAAAATTCAAGAAGTTGAACTGTCACCTTCTTTATCATGGGAAAGATGACATCAGCAAGTTCCTGGAACCGGTCTTCCTTTGTTGCCTGCAACACCCCAGCTGCACAGCGCAGTGCCACCATCTTATACTTCAAGTTTTCTTTACGACATTCTTTCAGGAGAGCCTGGACAATATCTGTGATTGTGGGCTGACCAGGCACTGATTTCTGCAGCTCTGCACTGAAATGCAAGGCACATGGACACTATCACACCCATGTTAATCTCTTCCCAAAATACGCTTTTCCCAGAGAGGAATTAATTCCTGTGGGCAGGCACTCAGTTGCCTACCAATAATTGTAACAGAAGTTACACTGTGGAGCTCTGCATCACTCTTTGTCTGTTCTCCCTGTTTTATTTTCTTCTTTTCTCATATGCTTCTAAGGCACTTGCTCCCTCACTACTCTTCTGCCTCTTCCTCTCTTTTCCCATTTACGGTCTCCATCTTCCCCCTCAGTCTCTGCTTTCATCTTAGCAATTGTGGCCTGTCAACATCCTCCTCTTCCTCTCTGAATCAACCATTTACTTCTGCAGGTCTCTCTGAAGCATCACTTGCTCCTGACATGCTGACAGGCGATCAGGATGGTGATGACAAACCTTCTAGAATCTCCTTAGTACCCTATAGATAATAACACTGTACAACAATCTCTCTTTTGAGATCTCAGATCCTGAGGGTACCACCTCACTCAAGGCACTTACCTACAGGCAGAGACAACACTGGCAATGGCCTTCAACAGCTCCTCCTGCAATGACAAACAAGACATCACTGAGAAGTGCCACACAGCCAAAATGCACAGTCCTGCTGCACAGGGCAAACCTTTGTGTTCATTCCCCTGCAAGAGACAGTGGGGAAACATGCGTGTGACACCAGTTTGGAGAAGTAATGTCTATCTCCTGCCACTCCTGCTGCAGAGGACTTAGCTTTCAATCTGCACAGAACTGGCAGCAGAAAGGGGCCTTGCAGCACCCCTGAGCACATGCTAGTACCCCTCAAGGCTAGAAATGGTGCAGTGGAATTAGTCTAAGTGGGAACCCAACTCCTCAAGCAATCTGAATTTCACCCACCTATCTTCCCAGTCACTTCTGTATCTGCTAAATGCAGGGCAAAAGGCAGACTCCCTACATCAGCGTTCTTATTGTGCTGCTCTGCAGCACAGAACATTGCATTTCCTGGCTCAAGGGCTGCACACTGCAGGGCTCACAGCAAACCACAAGGTGACAATTCCCTCTTTACCTTCCCAGTCCAGGTTCTCCCTGGCAGGCCTTGCAGCAGTGCAGAGAGCACCATTCCCAGATGTGGCGGTACAAGGGAGCCTGTCTGTTTGGCAATTGATGCCATGGCAGCTGCTCCCTGAGCTTTCATCTTCCAGGACTGGGACTGCAGAGCCTTCTGGGTGATGGATATCAACTCCTGCAAATATAGTCTGATCCCACCCTGAGTACCTGCACATCAAATGGAGGAAAACTGTAATTTGCCACAAAACAAACAAAAATTTGATCTTATTAAAAAAATAAAAAACACAACAAAAACACCACAAGCAAACAAGCCCAACCATACCCCGGAAAAAACAAAAAACAACCAGTTACAGATCTATTGGGGTTTCTGGCCATGAGACACATCAGAAAGACCTACTTCAGGCAAAGGGGTGAAGAATTCCTCCCAGCCCGGTTGAAGTTGGGCTCTTTTCTAGGGGTTCCAAACAAAGTCTTTGTTGTGTGTTCAGACACCGAGCTCATTTCAGTCCTCCCATACAGCAGACACTAGACATCGTGTTAGCCTGTTTCTAAGGAATATAATGTCTTTTTTTTTTTTTTTTTCTTCCAAGAACAGGTTACTAGAAAACCTTTTTCAGCTCCTTTCTCAGACTTCAGAAAAGTAATCTGGTGCCTGAGAAACCAGATCTGAAATCTAAAAGTGTCAGCAAAACAATACTATAATGCATCCAGATCTTCCTCTGGAGACAGAACAGCCCTTCTGTAGCACAGATTCATGCATTGAAGCTAAATACAACGGTATTACCACAGAGATCTCCAACACAAGACAAAGGCCAAAGTCCCCTGTCACTCTGAAGTGTGCAGCAGCCCCTAAAGGCTGGCATCAAAATTCCCAAAGATGTCTAGTTATCTGTACCATCAGGGCCATATTACAGTGGCATTCAGTATCTTACAATTTTAAAATACTTCTGATTGTGCCTGTCCATCCTTGTGATTAACGACCCTGTAATTATTTTAATTAGCCAGAGAAGATAACAAGAAATCTAGAGCAAGGAAGAAAACGGAAACAAGCTTCCCAAATCTCTTACCATGAGAAGTCTCTATTTTCAAAATGGAATTCTAGAAAGCATGCTATTTCTTGTCCCATGCTTCCCAGAAAGCTTTACTATTCTTAACGCAACATACCAGGTACATTTTCCTGCCAAACTTCAGTCCACAGAGTAGAATTCTCTTTCTCTCCTTTCTCTTCTTCGGCAACCTCATGCATTCCAAGAAAAGCCAATGGCAGCACATGCTTGGCATGGTTCTTCAGTACATCTGGGCTGTAGCGTCCCATAGCATGCACAGTTAAAGCACACCCTGCTCTGTAAACTGGCTCTGAAGGAGCAAAACAAACACATTATGACTGGGAAGCAGGATTATCCTTTTAACTGCTTGGTCTACCTCTTGAGAAGCAGAGTAATGCACAGTATTGTATAACAATGTATAGGAATTATTCAGACAGTGAAACCAAGCATCACAATACACAAATATTTCTTTACTAGCTTTTGCTATCACCAGGAACTTTTTCTGCACTGTATTCTGTACGTGAATACCCCAAATGCAACATACCTTCCTTCTCCATGTACCAGCTGCTGAGTTTGTGCAGCAGCTTCTCCGTGCTACTGTCCCGGGAAGTCTGTAACAGGGAAGAGACTCAAATTATTCAAACACTTCATAGAAGACCACCAATAAAAAAGCAAAATAAAACTAAAGCCCAACTCACCCTGACTAGATGCCCCATAGCAAAGGCAAAAGACTTCTGTACCACGCTGTTGCGATCAGTCAGGCCACTAAGTAAAGCACTCATAAGTTTGCCTGTTGGAAGAGACTTTACTTTACCAAAAGCATCATGTTTTATTGTTATTGCAAGAACTACAATGGCCTGCATTTCATTACACTGCCTGAATTTATGCATTTTTCCTCACTGCATGTATATGGGGTTATAAGTCTGTCTGGTCCTCATGTTTAAATTAGTGCTAGTGTTTCTATATGCAAGCACTCCAGCTGATCATACTTTCAGCTTCATTTCTATTTTGCAACAGAAAGATGATGTTCTTTCTACTATCAGAGGAGACCCAATGAAGCAAAGTCCCTGTTCATGGTCCCCCCATAGCTCAAGTTAAAGGAACAAGTGCATATGGACAGTGCTGCACTAACAAAGGCATTGTTAGACTGCTTCAAGAAAGTAAAGAAATATTTTTGCCTATTCCTGCTTGGTGCTAGTGAATTCCCTCAACTCCTTCCTCTACCTCTTCAAACTTGTTGAGGAACTGAACCTACTCCAAGCATGCCAATCTCAAACCAAAAAGGTAACTTTAAACAGCTCTCTGATAAAAACACACATGTAAAGATCATTCTTGTGCTAAAATCAAGGGAAGAAACACCATAGCAACAAAAAGCACCTTTAAAACCTGATATTAGAGACAAATCTTACCTGAATAAGGTGTTAAGTCTTGAGGGCACTGTGTGGTTAATGACACAATTACACTGGCACAGCCCCCCTGGAAGATTGCAAGGGAAAACAAAGGTAGGATAAAACAGTATTTGCCTCTGGTTGTTACTGTTAATACTTGCTGTGGTGCTACCTGCACTTGTAAAACATGATCTAGACCCACTCAGCCTCCATTCTCATAAGCCAAGAGCAGCAAAAGTAGAAGCAGTAAAAGTTTGCAAAACATGAATGACAAGAATTGAAATAGAAAGTGAAAAAGGACCCACACTCAGGATAGATGATCCTGGAAGATTTACAGCAATCAAGGACAACCTTCTGCACTCATGTGTCACAGAGCACAGCAGCCATGTAGCCTAGAGACGCTTAGGGCAGCACACATTCAGAAACGTGATGTAGTGGAGTGGGACTCAGATGTCAAATGACTACAGTACGTATGAACCCAAGCTGCTGCTTTAAAAGACAGTCGAAAGAACCATATTTACATTGACACTGCTCCACACTCCCTTCTTCATTTCCAAAAGAACTATTAAAACCACAGACGTACCTTTGTGCCAAGGCCAACTCCACTTTTGATCAGTTCACACAGCCGAGGGACCAACTCTCCGAGGACGGACACATCCAAATACTGCAAGCTCTAGGGAAAGGCAAGAGAGAGAGGGAGAGAGAAAAAAAAAAGAAAAAAGAAAGGTAATGGTGGCAGACTTAAGTTGGTGTACTTCTAGCTGAGGCTGCCTCAGCACTGCTGGCTGGTCCTCAGCTGAATCACAAGAGTTTTCTGCATGACGAGAAAAAGCCAACATGAAGCGGCTTCCACCACATACAGATTCTCTTGTCCCACTTCTCTGCTGAGCTGACCTTGCTAAAACTATAATTTGCTGGAACTCATGCACTCCTGCACTCCAACTCTTCAGGAAGCCTGAAAGTAACACACTAGCAAGAATGAGATGAAAAGGGCATATGTGTCTTAGGACAAAACCCAACACTTCCCCAACTCTCTGAAACCAGGAAGCTATAATATATCCAAACTAGACAATGAAATTAAACCAGTTAAGACAGTTTTTAAACAGGTCAAGACAAACAAATGCATGGTATAAAAGACATAAAGGTACAAGAGGGATGTGATTAGTATAATTTTTAATCTGCTATGCCTAAAATGCCATTGGGCAAAACAGAAAGTCTCATGTTACCAGCACTCTGTGTAACACACAGTCTGTAGAGGAGAGATCCATTCTCTAGCAAATTCAAGGATCACATACTAAATGAAGGTAACTATTTCTGAGTTTCCAAAGTCAGGTCAACTGTTACTTCCCCCTCCAGCACTGGTATGGTGAAGGAAACTATCCATATAATCTCCCAGCCAGTCCCAGAATACAGAGGAAGTTGCTCATAGGCCCGGACATCTTCACAATACTTCAGGGAAGCCATTACTATCTCTCCCTTACCCTAGGAAATACCAATCAATGATCAGGGCACCACAACTGTCCCCCCAGGGCTGGCAGGGTAGAGGCATGGCCTGGAGGAGGGACAGCAGCAGCTGCTGCAGCCTGCAGGTTTGCAACAAGTACACTTTTACATGGAGCCTTTCATTCCCAACTGCTTTACACTCTATAAATAGAGATCACTTCACCTGACACCAAAACTCAACTCCACACACTGTTATGTACAGGAGGGCTTGCTGTTGCTGTTTTTCCTTAAGTAGGAGAAACAATAAGCTGCTCTGGTGGCTATAACTCCCCTAAAACTTCCTCAGCCCTCACATCCTCTACCTGCCCACATGTCCCTGGCTGTGTGCAATACCTGAGCAGAAAAGAGGGGTCTTTTTTGGGAAGGGACAGGTTCTTACAGAGGACAGGGAGTTCTGCCAGGACAGATCCTACAGCACAGCATCTGGGCATCAGCAACTCCTCCTCCAGCAGCAGGAAACTCTGGTGCCAAACATCACTTGCTGACAGTGATTTCAGTGATATCAGCATTTTCTCTAAATATCTCCACCATGAAAGTACAGGCAAGGCCCAGACAGGAATATCTAAGGCACCACAAGGCAATGTTTGAACCGCGTTTGTGCCTTACAAACAATGACTATCATCAGTTGAAGGGCCAGGTGAGAAGCTGATTTTGGAGCTGTGGGCCAGAGATGAAGAGAAATGCTAGCTAACATAAGCCACAACCAGCTGAGCCCCCATCCAAAGAAAAGCACTTGAAGGATGCCCTCTTCATCAAAGCAGGCAGGTCTTCAGATGAAGAAACAATTCATCTGACTCCAATTGGAGCCAAAGTTATTCACAACTGATCTGAGGGGCAAGCACTGGTGGCATGATGAAAAGTCTGTACGTGAAAAAGAAAAGTGGACAGATAGCCACATGGAGATGTGATAATAAAATGAACCCTGAAGAGATATTCTATAAAGCTTCCATTTCAATTCTTATTCTTCTGCAACATACCTTATGCCGGAACCCTTCTGAAATAAATACTTACCATGTTAATGGTTTCCATCATGGGAGATGACTTGACAGCACTAAGTCTGGCACTATCCATTGCAGTCTAAAAAAAAACCAACATGAAAAACCCCAAACAAACTCAAGTGCAAACACACCATGAAAACAGTAGAAAGGGCAACATCAGCTGTAACTCACTACCTCACGCTAAAATCCATTTCAGACGCATAGAGAAAACAATTATGCCTACAGACTATGAATGTTTCCCCTTCAGAGGCAGATGGATGTTACAGAGGGAGGGAGAGAGAGAGGGAAAACAAAGCAGAGCAAAAAAGATAAAATCCCACACTGAACTGTTCACATTGTTCACTTCCTTTTCATTTGCAAGGGCTAAGTTTGACCCTCTTCCCTCCCACAATGAAATTAACTAAATTTGCTTCTAGTCAATGGGTTTCAATCACTTTCCCAGAAGACTGTGATTGATTAATATGGTTCTTTGACAAAAATTAAAGGACACAGTGCTGCCAACATCCACCTCCAGCCCATAGTGCTATGGCACACCTTCCAATTTAAGTTACATGAAGTCCGGAAGTTAATTCCTTAGGAAAAACAGCAGTGACATTTAAAAACAGATTACTAAGATTTCTCTTCACTTTTGGAAACATATAGTGGTTTAGGGAATACAAATAATCCCAATTCTTCAAAAAAACTCCCACATTTGTCCAGCCATATTCTGTGACCAAACTTTTTAGTAACTTATTAGCTATTTTTCTTTGCTTTTTGAACACCTCTCTACCAAATCTGCTGGTTTTACTTTCACTGAATGAAGATTAATTATTTGTTATCTCTGTTCTGTTGACACTTTCCCATTATAGCTGCACTTACTTTCTCTTGATCTGTTGCAGAAAGACTCAAATAATTGAGGACTTGAGGCTCCAGCACACTCAAGGATTCCAACAGGGCTGGGATAAGTTTTGGTGCATGAGGTTTCAGCATAGACCCAGCACTTTTACTGATCTTCACAAGAGTGTTAATGCTGGAAAATTATTAAAAGGAAGGTCAACAGAGGTAGGCACAGACTGATCTGAAAAGCCTCTCTGATCTACTGCAATCCAGATACACCAATACAAATCTTCCTTCAAACAAAACCATGTGTATTTTCTTGCTTAAGCAAAATTATTCCCTAGCCCTGAGCTTCCAAGGGATGTTATGTTATATTTTGGCCAGAGATTGTTTACTTTGGCCCCAGAATTACAAAGGTAACAGGCAAAGAGATAGAACTGCAGACAATGTGGGAAGAAATCACACACCCTCATGTTTTAAAGAAGCACTGGGCAAAGTCACCTTGAGATGTCCACTGTCTCTGCCCAAGACAAGTTACAGTAACCTATTCAAACTCTACTAGTCGGTTTCAGACTGATCACATCTCTCATGCTGCATTTTGACAAACGGTTTTCATATCTTCAAAAGGAATGAAAAAAGTTCAAGAAATATTCACTATTATTTGTTAGAAGCCTTCTGGTCTTTCTAATAATTATTTTTGTGAAGACCAGCCAGCTACACTCCAACTCTGAATTTTCCAGTTTTTCTGTCCTTCAGTCAAAGGAAAGAATAAACAAGGTTACAAATTGACAAGCATATGAAGTCCCTACACATCAAGGGACATTGAACTGTTACAAGACATAAAATGTATTTGAACAGCGTGACCAAACGCAGTCACATCTCGGATATGAACTGTCAATACTCACAAGCACTTGTGAAATCAGTCATGACTGTTTGAAGAACCATGGGACTTTTTGTTTCCAACCAGAACAGATATGCCAGTCCCAAAGGACAGCCTTAGCACAGCACACTGCTTGTGGATCAGCCTGCCATTTGTACAGGGAGAAAAAAAACTTCCTGCTGGGAACTCAATCTGTGCATTTGTAGAAAGGCCACAAACTCCCAAAAGACACACAGAGCTCTCAGGTCTGCTGTTTAAACTATGTGAAAAAAGAACTCAGCAGGAAAGCTCTTTTGGGGAGCAACTTGTCACTTCAAACACAAAGAACATTCTGCAACTCAGGTGAATAAGCTTGGTGTCTTTGGGGCAAATCATGACCTGACCCCCGGGGAATCTACATGGTGCAAAACTAACCTGAGAGATCGGACTTCAGCAACTGTGCTTACTATTCCTTTGTCTAGGAGGCAAGGGAGCAACACAGCTATCGTCTTCTGACCTGCTGCTCCTTTAGCGGGATCACACATTTTCACACAGACCTGGGGACAGGTGAGAATCAGTGCTGCAAACATGTACAAACCTCCCCCTCAGATTACTTCCTTCATATAGAAGAAGCCAACAGCAACTAGACAAACTGCTCATAGCCAAGCCCAGGCTTTGTTACACCTTCATCTTCTCTCCACAAGGTAGTTAAGCCCTAAGACTCATTCCTAAAAGGGTTTTCAACTACAATCAACTTCCAGAAAAGGCAAATTCAGAGCCTAGCAGGCCTTGACCTGAATCTGGATGAAGAGACGAACCAAACAGCCTCTCAGTTGAAGGACAGCCTATCTCAGCCACTGGGACTCAATCATTCCACGCGGCAGAGAAGCAAGTCCCAGATGAGAACAGACTCTGCAATCGCAACATTTCACAACATTTCGGGACCAGATCCTCACTTGCAGCATTAAAATGTCATGCACTATGAAGACTGTGATTTCAAACACAGTGCTTTCGATCCACTGCCACCAATGTGACTTTTTTAGAGGATTACCAAACAAAATATTAAGTGATATGTGTGTACTACACCTAAAAAACCTTGTCAGTAACAGCATCACAGAGAAATCCATACACAATTGCTCTGTTTCATACCAGTAAAGTACCACCAGGCTTGGTCAACTAGATCAGTCAGTCTTGGTAAACTGTTGAAGTTACAGTAAGTTTACTTAAATTCCACCCCCAAGTAAGGAAAAAAAAAATCAGAGGAAAAAAAACCAGTTTATTATATCCTTCCTTTGCTCGTATAGAAGTTAACATGACATTACCCTCAAGCAGCAGCACTTCACTAGGCATCAGTAAAAGTACAGGTGAGTACATGGTGATGCTTATTATGATTGCTTTCTAGGGGACTGTTCAGTCTTTCACAACTGCATCTTACACTAGAGATCCCCTCAAGACAACACTCTATGGTAAATACAGTCTGTGGTCACTCCTGACATCAAAATCATACATGTCTTGTCATGTGCGTATGACAAAATTGTAGACTTTTACCTTGCTTAAAGTTTTTAGGGCTAGTTCTGCTGCCTTTCGCACAGTCTCCTAAAAAAGAAGTCAACAATTATTTCTGCTATTTTTATTCTTCTAGAATGAGTCATATTAATTGATAAGCATTAACACTCATACTGACAGGGCTATCTTCGTGGCTAATACTTAATATAAATATAAAGTATTAATATCTTTAAAAGAAAGTATTACAACATTGTTAAAAGAAATTCTGGCTTTGGTCCATCTGAGTATCTGCTATAATCAATAGATTAACAGAGCTCAAACCTGGAAAGACCCAAAGACTCTGACTTCATATATGCAAGTCATTTCAGCACACAAGCAGCCCAAAAAAAAAGTTTCTATATTCAAAATTAAGCAACTACTCAGGAATTCTTTTATATCAAGGAAAAGTCCCAAATCATCTAGAATAAACACAGCAGGAACAAAACCCAACACTTCACACATACAGAGAATTTCCAAGGTGGCATGGGAATTTTACTTGCAAGGAGCATGAATTTCTAGTCTGCTTAATACTCAAAACTCCCATTGGCTTCAAGCTGACTTGTCAGAGAGTCTCTCTTTAAACACCTCAGAGCTTGATCACTGTATTGTTTGTTGAAGATTCCGATTCAATTCTCAGTTCCATTACCTTAATGTCATCTTGCACTCTGAACAGGACTTCCCAGATCTCTGGAAGCTTGTCTATGGTGTCATCCAAAGGTCTTCCCCTTAGTAAGTCATTTAGTGCCAGACAACTGCAAACAGGGAATTTTATTTCTTTCACACAGTGCTCTTACTTGATATACATGTAGACACACAGATATGCTTATAAATATAAATAAATGTTTTAAAAATTGAGAACTGGTTCACATTCCTTACTTTCCCCAAACCCTAAATCTACTCTGTCACAAGAATGTCTCCTTTAGCAGAGAAAAAAATGCTCAGTCGTTCAGGTAAAACCTGAAACAGCTGAAAGGAAGTGAAAAAGGCTGCTGTGGTGAAAATTGCTACTGCAAACACTCCAGTGACAAAATTGTATTAGTCTTCTTTTCTTTAAGTATAGGATAAGAAGAAACCAAAATGGTATGAAGTATGGAATTGAAATTAAAATGGAGGTTTTCAATACAGCATGGCTACAAATCATTAAAAATAAAAAGCAGTTTATTAAAAATGGCATCCTGCTGCCAAGTACATAATTGTCAGATTGACAAGGTTTTCTAAGAGAAAGCATTATGTCAGATTTAAGGATAGGCAAGAACTAGTAACCAGAAAACTCATTCTTCAGAGAATGTTGTTTAGTATAAAGCTACAAGCAATAAAAAAATTCAGGCATATAGCTTCAAGTATCATACTTCCAAGGGCAGGCTACAAGACTGGGCTCTACCCTCATGAGAGGACGTGATCTTTCCCGCTCAACTTCTTCAGGTTAACAAGTTTATGGTGAAAAAGAATTGACTTCAAAGACAAATCTAGTATTTTTCCTAGCAATACCTGGATTCTCTGATCCTCCAAAGATTGCTGGTTAGGTTACTGATCAAATCCTCAAGAATTTCCTTCATATACTTATCAACCTATAATTAAAAAAAGGAAAAATCATGAAACAAGCACAGCTATGCATCCTTGTCCTGTACTCTGTAAAAAAAGAGTCCTTTTGGACAATACAACCTGCTTTCAGCCCTATCAGATGAAACAATGCTTGCCAGTGCTGTGCAAACTTTCCCTGACTGTGCTTTAGACATGCCTTCCTCTGCACTGCTCAAGTGCTTAACATTGTGAAAGATGCAACAAGAAAAGTCCACATGGTCTTTATCAACTGAACTGTTAAAATGCAACACCAAAAATGTATTTACACAAGAAGCAGTTGTGCTTTGATGAGGGATCAGAGTGAATGACTTCACATTAAGATCAGCTTTCCTAGGAGAAAAGATCGCAAACCCAATTCCAAGCCTTGTTCTCAAACGGATGGAATAGCCTCCATCCATGGGCTTCCTCCCACTTAAAAACTAAGGAACTATATTTAGATGCTCTTGCTTTAGGAAGGCATCTTAGGCCATAAGGCTTCCTGAAGAGCTTCTCATAGGCAGTATCAAAGCAATATCAAAGTGGAAAGACCCCATTTTAAGTAAATCCTAAATTTTAATGCTGGCTGCACAAACAAGGTCTGGAATATCCTTTCACATGTGAGAGACACAGTGCAAAACCTCTGCACAAGCTCCAGCTCATCCATGGATTCCAACACCTCCTTTCCAGGGCAGTACCTCACCCCTTTCTGCACAGCTCCTCCTTTCACAAAATGCACCTGTCCCATGAGGATCTCTGATACACTGCTGGCTGGCAGCAAACCCCCTCGCGGTACTTTGCTGGTCACTCACCATCGACTTGTCAGTGACCAACGCATTCCAAATGCTGGTCATTGCCTGTCGAATGCCCAGGTTGGGGTCAAACTGGTAACGGTACAGCCGGGGAAGAAGCTGGGGCAAAAATGGAGCCAGCTGCTCTCCAGCCTTGGCAGCTATCACATTGAAACCAAAAGCTGCTCCCTGAAATGACAACGAAATAGTATTTGCTGAAACATTGCTCACTCCCTCAGTTATTGCTCCTGGGTACACCAGAGTCAGGGGCAAAGCTGACTGACATAGTTCACATTCAGGCCAAATCAAAAGGACTAGAATGGTACTAGAATTAGCCCATCTTCACTGCTACAGCACCACAGTGATCTCAAGCATACAATCACACTCAGCAGACAACATACTACTTCAAAACTTTCTTCCAACCTTTATTTCAAGATACTGATTGATCTCATTTGCAGAAGTAGTACTGGTGAATTAAAACTATGAAGATTTAAATATGTTCTTCCAAAAGAGATTCTTTCTTGGCAAAACTGGTGAGGGTGGGCCACTGCTTCCTTACAACTCTGCTACATTAGAAGAATTAGAATAACTTAGCAACCGAAAAACCAAAACCAAAATAACTCCACCTTATTTCTAAAACCCGACATTTCTGGGGATTATAATTTTGCATCTGTCTATATTTACTTTAAAATTAAATATTCTTCTATGATCTTTTCTTTCTTCAACACTATCAGTTCCACTGTCATTTCTAATACAGTGGAAATTATGCTTGCCTGTGAAGTCCCATGGGATTCGGCAGGATAGCCCAAGAAGAAATTACTCAATGAAGGCAGTGCAGTGACTGCCGCTACTGACTTCGTATTTTCTGACTTGCAGTGTCAAAAGCTGCCACTCACAACCCCCCACTAAGGACTTCACAGGACAGGATGTGTTGTTTGGGTTAATCTAGAAAACAGCAATAAAGACACATTTTCAGTTAGGACCACTGCCATGAAAAGCAAGAAGTTGCAGAAAGTGTAAGGAAAAGTGAGGCATTGCCTGCAAGGCCCTGAACAGCATGCTCTGTCTTGCTCTTGTTGGGGGTTTAGGGCACCTAAACTTCAACTTAAAAGATTCTGCAAATTCTTCAAATACCAAAGCTCAACCCACATCTTCTGAGTGGATTTTCTTGACTCATCCTGGCTGGAGAAATTCCATAAGGTTCAGGAACTTAACTATGCTCCTGTGCTTTTGAAGTCACAGTGCAAAGAGGGAGGTCTTGAGAGATGTGCTGAATTGTCAACCTCTGGATGAAAGTTAAAGCTGGGACTTGTTTTTTGCACTAGGTGGTGTTGTCAGAGACTCAAAACGAGTTCTTTCTTGCTTTTGTAAAGCCAGTGAAAAGAGTACCCACATCAAAGCTCTGAATAGTACACTTAAATGTTCAAACTTACGATGCTCCTTTTTCTGCCTGGAAGTGGATCCAACAGTATTTTGGCTTTGTTAAAGCTCCCAGATGCTTTAAAGTATCAAAACTTGAGTTTAAAAGGGATACTTTTGGCAACAGTGCTTTTTAGCAACTCGTTGCTGATTACTTTTTGCTCTACCTCTTCAGATAGCAAAGATCACTTTCTCTGGCATCCAAAAATTCATCCAATTTTGAAAACATTGTCACTGTTTGAACACATTAAGGACTGTCTTTCTAAGCACACTCAAAAAATAAAAGGATCTCAGTTGATTCAGAGGGGAATGCAGGATTATATGAACACTCTGATACCGAAGTTTTGTTATAAGAATTTCAAGTAATCCTAAATTTTTATCTCAGGCTGCTAAATTTGCCTTGGACTGATACCAGAGCATCAACACCCTCCACAGGCAGCTATCCATAAATCATACAACCAGAAAGAGAGAAATGCAGTTTTGTTTCCAGAGTTCACGGTGGGAATGGAAGTCGCATGAAAGCAGAGCATTACCTTCCGAGAATTCCACATGGCATGATGGTTGGCCAGATTCATGAATTTGTACACCAGGTCTGGCTGATTGAGGTCACTAGCCAGTGAACAAAGCTCCTTGTAGGTAGAAAGACCTTGACTTTGAAAAGCAGAAGGGAAATCAGTGTTACTATTTTTAGGTACACAAATGCTACAAAACCTAAAGCTATTTTCAGTTCACACCCTAAAGCAGGCAGAGAAAGGTGGGTAGCACATTTGTATCACATGGAAATAGTTACAGCAACTTAGAGAACAAGAAGGAATAAAAAGTTCAGGAAGCAGATTTTTAAGAGAATTCTGTTTCAGCACTACTGTATCTCTGTCATTCAGACTTTCAGCAAACTTACCCATCTGGGGTTTTACTCAGACCTCCCTGAAATACCACAGTTTCTCCAGTCATCTCATGTTTGGCTCTGATAGAAAAGAGGTCCAGTGTTAGCATTACCAAACTCTACACTTGAATACCCTGCACACTACGAACAGGTAATTTTGCTTTATTAACTCAGTAACTTCACAGTTGTTTCAGTTCCAATCCCACACAAAACATACAGGTGTGCAAAGCTACACACACTGCAAGGAATGTCATTAACCTTTATCACTTTAACATTAAGGAGACATTGCAGCAAGTGAGAGTTTTGCTGTGCAGTCAGAAGGTAGAAAGTCAAAATACTGAATGATGGCTTTTTAGTTCTGCCCACACATGAGCCATATAACGGACAACAAATCTCTACACCAAAAAAATACCATTTCCATTCATCGTATTTCTTCCTGCTTACCACCACTGAATGCCTACACTCCAAGCCTACGTTTTTATCATTCAGCAGCCAAACCCACACCACGTTAGACAGCAGAAGTCTATTAAAGAGCATTTCCAACACTGACCAACATAATCTCTAGCCGTGAGTCTTGTAAGACCACCATTTTTCACACTAAAGCTGACAAGCAATCATTAACAACACCTCCTTAGCAAAAGGTACTTCTCAGCACAAGCAAGTCCCCACTTCTGCAACATGCACAATGTGCAGTTGCTGCAAGAGATAATTGTTCTCTGCAATTACACAATGCAGCAAGTAGTAAATCTGACCAAATCCCAACTCATTTGAACTTCTTGAACCAGGACTGACACATTATTTTGAAGCTTTGTTGAATGGAAAAAAACCAGAACAACTTCAGTCAAAAAATACTCTAAGCTGAATTAAGAAATGTCTCAGTTTGACTCTCTGAGAATGGATATTGGCTTGCCCTTGGCCCCAAAACATCTCTTTCCACACCAAAAAGAGGCACATTTTTATTCTCATCAGACACATAACTCAGAGCACTCCCTCACTGAGTTCTGAGTTCACTGTACCTTTTCCCAGTCATAAGGGTATCAACGAGCGTAGTGACTAGCTCTTGCTGATCCTGTTCACTTCCTAGTTCGTATATCAGCCCAAGACCTTTTGAAGCAACATCTTGACTAAGCTCTGCAAGAGATTTTACCCAGTAAAATTCAAGATAAGCACATAAATTAGCAATACACAAATTTGAAAAGCAAGGTTCGACCAAAATCAGGATGTAGCAAACACAGCTCTGCGCTGCACTTCACTGCTCTCCGTTTCAGTGCAGATCTAGTCTGTCAAGACAACAAACTTTGCGTTCTGAAGCAGCAATTTGTTCTGAAGGCACAAACCAAATCAAATCAGGTTACATCTTCACATAAGTATTGTTACTGCAGGTTTTGGAACAGCAAGAAGAGTTCCAAGAGCCATAGGTATTCTGACATGCTAGTGGCACCTGAAATCATTCATGGTAATACTCTTTTCAGCTTCAGTGAGCTTTGCATAGGCTGCTGGACGCCACTCTTTTCCACTAGCTGCCATGGGTAGTGCTGTAAGCCAAAATGTGCTAGCTTGAAGAGGTCTCAGAGTTCCTGAACATGCAGTTGCTGTTCATGTTCATCCTGCTGCCCATAACAGAGCAGAAGTAACACCACTTCTGTTACTACAGTCTGAAGGGGCAAACGCAGAGTGCTTTTTAGCAAAATGCACAAAAAAAGCTGTGCTTCCTATCTCTGCATGTGATGCCTAGAAATCACTCCTATTAATGTAAGAAATGGGAAGTTTCTACAGTCATCTTTTAATGCTGACAGAGTGTAGTTGACTTTTTGCCTGTTCCAAGATTCCCTCCAGTCTGATGGAGGCCCACCAAAACACACAATGCTTAAGATACAATAGTACTTACCATCACTATCTGACAGAATTGAAACAAATGCACTCTGAATATCCTTGAGATGAGACTGTAACATGAGAAAAAAGGACATTATTTTGGATACCTTGTTTAGTCTCCAGGCAAGTTTCTAACAGGTAAACAGAGGCTACTATATCAATGGAATTGCCTATTTGAGCTACACCTATGACAAGCACTGCCCTTCTGTCCAGACACACAAGTAGCAGCCTGACTGCCATTCACAGAAGATAAGTTAACTGTCCGGCCCACCATATACGTATTCCATGCCATTAGTAAACCACATATTTTATTTTCCTTGTTTAAGACAACCCAGCAATGTATCATAAATCTGGCTTGCAGCCAGATGGGACTTTCTTCATGCCCAACGTGGTGAGTTTTACCACCTTCCTACAAGGCACACTGTTTAGGTGAGTGCAGCATGTGGCAATGTTTTATATGCAACAGCTTACATTTGCAAAGCAGCTTGTCCCAAAGGTCTTTATCAATACTGAGAGAGTATAAAATGGTTACTTGGTGCCATCACAGTCCATAGTACCTCTATGCAGATAGAGGACATTTTGGTTGAGAATGTTTTATTTAGTCCTTGTATAAGACTTTTCACATTCTCTCATTACAGACAAGCACTTGAAATACAAAGTTCCTAAAGTGTACCAAAAAAAACACAGTACATGAAGCACATAATTGCTCCTAAGTACCAAAGTTGTGATAAACACCATGAAACAAATGAGTTCAGTTGTTCTCCTTCTTCCCCTCCTAGACCTCTCTTAAATATTTTCCAAATATAAATCCTAAACATTATACAGATAGCAATCTCTTCTTCCCACAGGAAGATGTACTGCTACTGCATCTAACAAAAGCTATTTACACTGAGCTTACTCTGACTTGGATGCAAGTCAGATGTTTACAAAGGTGACAAACACCCTTGTTCATCTGCCAGATAATCTGTTCCTCTAGAAACAAAAGACAGGCCATGTCTCAAAAAGACCTCAGTAAGCACCACACCAGCATGGGCAGAAAAGAGGTAATAGAAGTGAACAGGAAGGAAGGGACAGAAACAAGGTGAGAAGCAAAAATAAGGGCAAGGAACCAGTGCTTTTAAAAGGCATATTTCTTACCTTAATTGCTTTGTGGCTGCTCAGCTTCTTCACCAATGACAGAAGCCAGATGCAAGCTGCCTGCCTAACATGTGGGTTGGGACTGATGATGTGCTTATTCAAAATAAGGTCTAGGACCCAGGGAACCACGTCATTCACTTTCAAATCTATATGAAAAAAAAATAAAGGTGCAGGGGAGGAGCTCTGGGAATCATCCACACCCATTTTAATGTTAAAATAATGAAAAACCTAATAAACCCAAAAGTACTCAGGTGACATCTTAATCTCTGTTTATTTAGGAAGTCACTGGAGTCACTGGGAAAGTAATAATAGTAGAACAAATAATAGAAATACAGAGTCCTAACCCTTCATGAACATGTTTTAGAGTCTGTGGCCAAGAAGAAGTACCATTCACATCACCTAAGAGTCAGGGCACTACTTTTCTTTTTTTGTTAGGACTCAAAATCTCTGGAGCAATGGCAAGCTTTAACTTCTACCACATGCTCAGCTTTGTGTACACTAGACATCTAAGACCACTCTCACAAAATTAAAATGTGTTTGCAGGTCTGAGGCTGATATTTACAGTTGCCTGATTTGAAGTTAGCAGTTTGTCACACTTGTATTTCAATGGGTACAGAATCTTAGTACCTAAATAAAATTTCTGCATTTACTGCATGTAAATTTCACTTAATTGTATCACTTGAAGTTGTTGGAAAACACTTGCAATTTGATTTTATAACCCTGTTTTCCTGTTCAGGCTTCAAAATGGTATTTTAAGAGATCTGTGTATTAAAACCCAAAACTAACTCAACATGGCAAAGAAAAAAGAAAGAAAAACCCAAATACGGAGTCAAGTGCCAATGAATTACATAAGAAGCTATTTATACAGCCTGTGAAATAAAGTCTTCTGCCCTCTGAGCAGATGGATGTGAAGAGGTAAAACAACCTGTATATAACCACGAACGCAAAAGCTCTCTTGCGTGTACTGTCATAAATCAAACACCACAGAAACGAAGCTATGGAGCCCAGTGTTAGCCTAGACATTTCCCAACTCAGCCCCTACATTAGGAAGGCCTACCTGAAGGAGGGATATATTCCTCCTCTGTGACTGTCCATGCATCCCGTGCAGCCACCGAACTGGTTCCAACAGCAGCACTGGTAATAGCTTCACCAACAGTGAACTGCAGCTCTATCTGTTTGGCCTGAAAAACACATCAGAGCATCACTGACGGTACTAACTAAACACACACCAAAACTTCCGGCACTTAATCCACAAAACTACAGTCTGTTTCCCTGTCCAAAAGTTCAGCACCAATTTACAGTTAAGATAACTCTTCTGGTGAGCTTCCAAGACTACGTGGCACCTCAGGCCCACTGAAGTTGATGGAAAATGAGGCAATGCCAAACTGTCTGACTCGAATGATAAAAGCCAAAATTTCCACACTTTTTTTAAAGCATTCCTTTGACAAAGTATTCACTAGTCTCTGCAGAAGTTCAACTTGGTGAAAAGAAAGAATTCAATAGACAGAATGAAAATAAAACCAAGTTAAAATGATGCTGATAATGATTAGTGAAAATTACCATGGCTTTATTATATATGTAGTATTGAAAGAGTTTCCTGTAATTGCATCCAGAAGCTGATCTCTTAAAAGAAGCAGAAATCTGTTTTTCACCTTAAAAGAATTCAGATGGTACTTGTTTTGCTTCACTGTCCTCCTTACACTATTCTCTGAGCCTTCAAGAACAGGATATACCACTTTCTTGTCATTATTTATGATGAATTCTATGTTGTAAGAACTGGTTTCCATAACTGCTGAGTACTATCTAGATTGCTTTCCTTATGCTCTAGAAGTACAAAATACTCAGGCACTTCGTGAATTAAGCCCTTAGCGTCCTGCAATCTAAGATAAATAGGTTTTTTCAAGTATACCTTTTATAAAGAAAGTTGTAATGTCCCATGCAATTACAGGAGAAAAACACTGCACTCAGAAACATCTTTTGATGTTTGGGTACACAGTATTCTTAGTATTCTAAGTATAGCGATAGGACAAGTGGTTAATGGCTTCAAACTGAGAGTAGGTTTCAAGGAGCTATTAGGAAGAAATTCTTTACTGTGAAGGTGGTGAGGCACTGGAAGAGGTTGCCCATACATGCCCCAACCCTGGCAGTGTTCAAGGCCAGGTCTGATGGGGCTTTGAGCAACTTGGTCTAGTGTGAAGTGTCCCTGCCCACAGCAGAGGGCTTGGAACTAGATCATCTTTAAGGCCCCTTTCAACCCAAACCATCCTATAATTCTATGGTTCCTGCTGGTTTGATCACATCAGATTGGAGGACTCAGCAAAGCATGCCTGATACTCAACAGCAACTTCTAGAATGCAGAATCCTATGTCAATATCGGCAAGGAAGAAAGGTAAAACAAGCTGTAAATGAAGAACACTAAAAAAGCTCCTTTTATTTAATTTTGTTATCTGGCATAATACAGTACGCATAGAAGCTCTGAGGTACTGTGAAAGAACATAGTGCACTGTAACGATGCATTTAGACGGACAAGAGATACATATATTCCTACAAGCTTCTAATTCAAGTGACTCGTATTAGCTGATGTAGTTCAGATAAAGGTGTATTTATATTACCTACTGTCAGGGTACCTTTGAAGGCCAAAGTACAGGCCTAAGGCTTCATTAATATAAGCTCTGGAGAATTTATACATACAATGTGCAAAAAAAAAAATCCACAAGCCTCCTGAAGGGGAATGAGTATTTGTCTCAGACTGAGGCAGAGACCTGGACTAGCGAGTTTTTAAACTGTGGCATAAAACATTTTACCAGCCCAAAGTCTACCTCTGCTCTCTATTTAAAGGCAGTTTTAAAAAAACCCAGAGGCACTATTACAAAAAGACAACTCCCTTTGTAAACCTAGCTCTAGAGTAAATAAAAAGCATCCAAAGAGAAACACTCACTGTAATATAAAGGATAATACATTGATAGTGTCTCACCTCCACAGAATCCATTAAACCCTGCAGCAGCAGCTTCTGGTGGGGAAAATCTTCATCTCCCACTGGGAAGTAACCTAGTGTTTGTATTGCTCTTTCCTTCATCTTAAATACAAACAAAAAATAACACCATCATATAACCTTTCTGTAAGACCAGAAGACACACTTTAAACCCACTATTTCTCACCCTTACTGAAGTTTCACTCAAGGTATCAGAAGTACATGCAAGCGGCTTAGATCAATCAGTGCACCTCTTTTCCAAAGCAGACCAGAACAAATGTCCTGTTACCTTTGAGGATTATTTGCAGGTAAAAGAAGACACTCCCATTTTTCCTGAATTAAAATTAAGACCATTCATATTTTCATCCCTTAAGCCCCTACTTATGACTATAGAAAGCACAAGTGATCAGTACTAGACAATATTAGAAAGACCCTGACCCTAACCAACTCACTAAAGCCAACAAAAAGCCTAATTCCTTTAAAAAACAAGGCTGAGTTCAGCAGATAATATATATACCTAATGAGCATTCAAGAAATGAACAGGAATCATAACAACATTATAAAAATCTTGCCTTATTTGTTTCCTTGCTGGAAGGGATTCTGGCCAGTAAGTTTTCAACAAGTTGCAGCTTTGTAAATCCTGTTCCTTCGTTGGGAATTGGCAAGGGGCCATTCCTGCCAATCTCCCCAAGAGCTGTACAAGCACCCACCACAAGGAAGGGAGAGGTGCTGTCCAGAAAAGAACCTACAGGAAAAAGCAAACCAGGATGACTCAAATTTTGCACTATTACTAGTAGTAGTAGTAGTATTTAGCAGTGGGAGGCACTTGTATTTTACCCATGCAAGTAGCAAAGCATTTATCTCCTCTACAGCTGGTAGGAAGCATTATGCTAGAAAAAAATCAAAGTGAAAGGAGACACTGAGAGGAATCTAGGCAATGACACCACTCCTGATTGTGCTGTGTTGGTCTGCATGTTACAAAGTCCACCTAGGTTTTGTTGAAATGTCCATACATCTAACCAGACTACATTCTTACAGGCTGTAAATTCTATCACAAAAATTGAACTCAAGATTACACTATCTATGGGCTGAGTATCTCAGAAAAATCCTTAGCCTGGGGTAGATTAAAAAAAACCAACTGTTACATGCAACAAAGTCTTAGGCAGGAAGTTACCTATTGTCTCTGTCGTCAACTTTATAAGTTGTTCTTGTTCTGGCATGACTGCAATGTTTGGTTGTTCTACGTCATGTAGCTCCATTGTTCTGATTTTCCCTTTGGCCAAGTACCTTCCTACTGTAAATCCCAAAGCCAACAAGGATCCATGTTGCACCTCCGGGCTCTACAGACAACACCAACAGTGCAAAAAATCTCATTTTCAAAGTAAGTAACACTTTGCACAAAGCACTGATTTAAAAACACATATGGATGGACAAGCCAGATCAGAAGGCACCTTGAAGAATGCAGAGCTCTAACACATAATAAAACAACAGAGAGTTTGATATTGCTAGTACTCTCTGATGAATGGAGTTCTTTAAGATTAATTAACAAAACTTAAGAGATTTATCACCAGCACTCACATGCCTAAAGCTACCGTTTGGTAGCTAGACTTTAAAAAACCAAAACGCAGAAGATGGGCCCTTTCCCCATCTCCACTTTAGCTATCCATTCACATTGCAGTCCTTACTGAGACACTAGGATCACCACCACCCCTAGCTGTATAGATTCAAGTGGTTTTGTACAGTAGCAGAAGGTCAGAGCTCTTCCTGACTCAGACTCACAAAGGCATGAGAACACCATGCTTTTTTTTCCTTTCACAGTTCACACGGGTGTGTGGGGCTGAAAGCAGCAGTGGTGGGTTGGGGCCCATCTGTACTGGCTTCATGTCTGCAGGAGGTGTGCCCTACACAAAACTGAGCAATGACATGGCTTTGGCTCACAGGCAGAGCCTTCACAGATTCAAAATAAATCATGTTTGTTAACTACAACATAAGGCAAACAGCGCTTCTTGTCAGCCTGTTACCTGCAATGTAAAATGGTGGCCCTTTAAGTCCTTCAGAGAGACTGATACAAAACCATTTTGGGGAAACAGAACCTAGAAATGCTAATCTTTCCGTCCCTTGCAGGATTCAAGACACACCGTCACAGAAACATGACAAATTTGTTTTCAGGACTCCTTTTCCATGCTTGCAGGGGCAAAATAGAGAAATAAGGAAAACACGAGGTGAAAGAACTGCTGGAGGAGGGAAGGCAGGCAAATCCAGCATGTAAAGACACAGCTGTGGAGGGCTGCTGAGCAGTCTATGTGGGGTGAGAGGGAAGAGGGCACAGCCCTCACACAGCACAAGACCCTGAGCCACTGAGGACCCAGGAGGCAACTATGGCTCAGGAGGGGATGAGTTGAACACTTAACAAATTAAAAATTTTCTCAGTTCTGTGGGTATCTATGTATGCTCAAGAATAAGGGACTGGTAAACAGTGTGAGGTAGGTAGTGTGATCCATTACCACTCAACGGGATATGGCTATTTAGCTGACTAAAACTGGTTAAATACATGATGGTACTTTGCTTGGGACGTGCCTCCAGGAAATCCTCCTACTGACCTTAACAACAGCTTCAGGGACTAATTTATTTAAAGATCAGTTGCACTCACCTACAACAAAAATCCCTTCTCACCATCCAACTGGAAGTCAGTTAATTTTACACCCAGATTAAGGTTAATACATCCTGGACACATGGCAAGACTCAAATATCCTATCAGTCACATGACATGAGAAAAAACAAGAAACAGACAAAGGAAGGTAGTTACATGGCTGTCTTTTGTCATCTTGATCAGCTGCTCCAAAGACGCTCTAAGCTCATCTCCAGACATGGTAGACAGCACTACAGAATAAAACAGGGCTGCAAGCTCACGCATTTCCTCTTTGTTAGTGTTCATCAGGTTCTGTGGGAGTTTAAAAAAAAAACAAATCATGAAATACGGAAGCAGCTTCTTACCCAGTCTGCTCATAAAGAGCTTCAGTATACAAAGACAATTCTCATGGAGATACATAAATAGTTCTTAACTCAGAAACCACTCTTTAAACCAACAGCATTATTACTTAGTAAGAAACAAAGCCCTCAATTCAACAAAGCATTCACTTTGCGTTTTGGAGGAAGAAAACCATTAGCCACAAGAGGGCCACCCACCAGTTCTATGTCAAAACACGCAGATCAAATTCCTGGCCAAATTTTGACTTCAGCTAAGAGCTTCCAGATTTTGCACTCATACTACGCTAAAAAACCCCACACCCTAAACCACTGTTTTTTCTGACCTGCTGGAGGCTTCCGTACTCTTCTTATTAATCAAAGGGAAAAAAAACCCTCAAGAGGGTTAACTGTTTAAATCCGACTTAGACAAAAAAAAAAGTGTCCAGGAAATTATAGTTCTCAAAGCAAAACTATCCACTTTGTATTTGAGATTTTGTATTGTCTAAATAAATAATTAAAAAGTTGAATTTTGGAAGCCTTGGGTAATTTGTTACAATATAATCTTACCTCCACCAGTAATTTGATGTATAATGCAACACACTCCCATGAAAAATTCATACCCAAATCTTTTAATGCCTTGGGCCACCACAAAGACACCAAAATGAGCCAAGCAAACAAACAAGAAATGATCTATCAGGCTCATGAAATGTAATGTTAACTTCAACTCCAACCTAGAATCAGATCACATATCTGACTTCTAACAAACCTCTCAACCTGCTGGTTTCACTTGGCAAGGCAAAACACATGAAATATGATTTACAACAGTATTTCTGAAACTCGGTACTATCAATAACCACTCCTAGAAACTTAATTCTGCAAATGGACACTAGGCCAAACACAAAGAAAAGTTTTCTACAAATGATGAGGAATACTGAAAAGGAGAATGTTTTTAAGTACTCTCCTATGTGGTTCATACCTGCATATGAACCACAATGAGAAGTGATGACCTGCATATGGTGCAATGCAGCACAGATATCATCAGGAGAAACTATTAGAACACATTCTAGTGTTTTCTAACCTTGACTAAGTATTTGTTTCTGCCAGATTGCCCCAGTGAAAGCAAGGGCAACCTGCAAGACCTACAAAAATCATACATGTTTGAGGCAAATCATGAAAGAGCAGAGAGTTGCCTAAGAAAAGGATCTAGCGAAACAGAATTCTCTTTGGCTTATTCCCAAGAAGACTCCAGGGTATGGGGGTTTTTTTGTCTGGGGCTAATAAATAGAAAAAAAACCCCATCTCCACAGAAAGGCCTCTTAAACAAGTAGGGATGTAATTAATCTCATCTTCTAAAAAGTCATTCACATCTTCTCACTGAAACTTTCACACTGTTCAACAATTTCTTTAAACATGTGCAGAATTTTGTCCTCAGTTTTCTTTTGCAGAGAAAAAAAGTGGATGACTATACCAACAGGATAGATGACAGACTACCTAGAACATGTAAGTCAACGAACAAAATCAGTAATACAAAAGAACCAAAAAATAATTTTCCCCATCCTGGTACATATAACATTTCATGAGGTGTTGACTATGAGTAGAGATACCAATTTCAAATCAAGTGCAAGCTTGGAAATAACACTCTGCTTCACCATGGGAAATGTGCCAGATTTTGCTAATGCCAAATCCCATCCATCCCCCTAAAAAACATCAAAAAAAGGGTTTTCACAATACCTTAATCCAATCCATTTTGTCTACAAATCTGGTGGCTAGTTTCTCTGGATACACTGAAACAACCTCTAGAAGACAATACATGACTGGCAAACCTAAACAAGAATTCAAGAACCAGGTTGTTAAAATACTCCAGTATTTACAACAATGCAATATTCAGTGCTAAAAAGAGGTAAAGTATCACGCTTTCCAGGCATTTATTTGTAATTCACTAGGAGTAACAAACAATACAGAATAACAGGGTATCATATTTCCCAGACATATTAGGGAAACTAATAAAAGCAAACAATCTGGTAGCAATTTGTTCTAAATGCAGTCAAATGTTTTAGACTACACTTGTGGCAGATAGGCTATTATCAGAGTGAGAAGACACAGCAATCACTGGTGAGGAAGCTGTTACATACAATGGCTTCACAATTTTACACTATTATGTCAACTGATGCTGCAATTTTACAGCCCTGCTTTCTCCCACCTACAAAATAGCACAGAAGAAAACAAGTTTAAACTAAATAGTATATAGTCCATGTTTCAACTTTGTAATTGCTGAAGCCAAGTTCAAAGCACAGGACAACTCATTTCTAGTTAGAGAAGACATTTATTTCTTCAGGATGCTGCTGCACACAGCTTCTTACCTCCAACACCAGCTAAGAGCTGCTGAAGAAGGCCGATATATATATGTACAGGGTTGGTTTCTGCACTTTTTGAAGAGGAGGAGGAGGAGGAGGAGGAGGAGGAGGAGGAGGAAGAGAAAGATATGTGGTTGCCAGACATGAGGTTTCTTATGTAACGTCCAATGGCTGGAGCATGATCTTGCATATCTGCCAAGCTCTGTGAGGTTGGCACCACACCAGCACTGTGAGCAAGACACATCCGCAGATAGAGAACTATCTAAGTAGAGAAGATAAAAAACACACGATTCTGAGTCAAAAACCATGCAGGAGACGAAAGAGCAGAGAATATGCTGTATTCAATGTAATCAAAACTGGATCGTTTTTTCTTTAATCAAACACAGACAGAAGAGTTAGTATCGAGACAGGAACAAATATGAAGTATAACAAATCTTAAGACCACTTTCTGCAATACGCCTGCATAAGCAGACAACTCTACATCACTCTCTAAAGATTAAATCATACACAGACTTTTGGATTATCATCAGCTGATGCAATTCCTTGCAGGCAGTTCAGCCTGTACCCTATACCAACTTGGCGTGTGTAAAAATGCAACTCAACACATTGCTAATACAGATCTCACTTCCCATCTGAGTTTGTGTCTACGGATCACTGAAGCCTGGGATTCTGTTAGAAAAAGAGCCCCAGGGAGCATAATGGGACCTCTGCACAGGACTAGTATCTAATGTTATTAATATCTAATGCTATTCCATTAGATATGCTGCAGAAAGCAGTGGAGCAACCCTCTCACAAACATTCCTCCCAACCCCCCTATGAAAATCTTGTTCAGACTACCGTTTAAGGACAAAGGATGCAGAGTTAATCCCAACATCTATTTCAAAGAATTTTAAAATGTAGGGTGACTTATGGTAGCTGTTAGCTTCTTATGCTGTCCTCTAGATAAATAACGGTACACATATCTGAGGAAGTAAAACCAGACAATTACCTCTCCAAATGTGGCAGGATTAAAAGGCAATGCTGCAGTTCCAGTCATATATTTAGCTGGGGTTTTCATTCGGTGAGAGGCCTAAACAACAGAGTATATTAAGAGTGGAACATTCCCATAACAGACCCATAACAGCAGAGACGTTGGAAACGTCAGTGAAATTTTGCTGAGGTGACTGTGTTAATGCTCCTCTTAGCAACTGAAAATGTGTAACAGCTCTGTAACAAAAAGGGCACAGTGCACTTGGTAATAGTCAGGTCGATCTATTTTACATCCCTATCAATTCAGAAATTGGAAACTCTGAATGCATAAGAGGGAATAGCAGGGGCGGCTGAAGGAGAACAACATTCTTTCTTCCTTTCAGGGAACAAAGAAGCACTTTAGAATTTAAAAGTAAAGTACTTCATAAACTTCCAAACTCTGAGGCTCCCCGCTGACAGGCAGCCAGAAAGCTTTAAAACAGCAGGTCTGCCTGGAGAGCCTGCAGAACAGCCAGGCTGCCCCAGTCCTGGGAGGTGGGTGACCTGTGCTGTGCCAGCCAAGCCTGGGGAGTCTCTCAGACTGAGAGAGACTCAGAGGGAATCTCTCTACCTGCTACATGGAAGGCTGCAGCAGCAAGTGAGCAACTCCTTTCCATGTAAATGTTAGCACTGACAAGAAGGAATATGCCCGCAGAAAAACACCCAAACAGGAGGTTTTAAGTGACATCCACTGCAAATGCTGCAGAAAAGCAAGATGTATATATTAAACAGGCAACATGCACATCAGTGGTAGGGCTTGACTCAGTCAGGCAGCCTTGTACTTGAGTAAACACACAAGGGCAGTTGCAGAAGACAACAGATTCTCACTCCCCCCAACACACCATGATCTTTTGCAATGCTAATTTCAGTGATATCCAGAATTATTAAAGAAAACCTGATTTAGTGAAGTGACTCCCTTGAGGAATGGTTTCCCTCCCATACCCAACAGATCAGTCCTATTCTTTCACATATATTTTTCTTTCAGGAGGAGAGAAGGATCATGCTAAATCATGCAGTCATTTTTCATCTCAGCCAGCTGTGCCAAGCAATGTATACAGACATCTCAAACATCTCCAAAAGTCACAGATTATTGAGAGTATGTGAAAAATCACACACTGAGATAATTAAACAAATAAATATACCTCCAGGATTTTCAAATACACCTTCAGGACATGTAAAGCAGATCTGAAAACTGCTCGAAAAAAAATTTAATTCCCTCATGATTGAGGGACTCTTACTTTTCTCAGCAGTGATTAAACTACACTGACCCATAATTATTTAGTGACATTACAAATGTTAAGGAAAATTTTAAAATTAACTGAAAGGGGATGGCATTTAAGAGTGTTATCTAAAACTCAATTTTGGTTTCTTAATTTTTTAGTATTTATTTAAATAGCCAGTGTTCTGGATAAAAAGCAAGTTTTCTCATAGAACTTCAAATACTTCAGAGAATTAGTAGAGTACAACAACATCAGAGCACACATTTCACAAGAAATCTCTCAGGTGTAAGAGTTCTGCTGTCACATGTAGTAATCACGCATGGGCACGACTCCTCAGACAAGATGGAGAGCACACAAAGACCTTTATTGCGCAGTGAATATTTCCTAAATACCAGCACCCAACAGGATATCACATCATATAAACCGGAAAGATGTTCACCTCAGTGTCCCCTAATCACCTGGGATAGTGCACAGACATTGCTTATTATGGCAACAAGTAAACAATGCTCTGTAAGGTCACAAACTACAATTATCACATCTCATAGGTCCAGCACTGACCAGAAACCCACAATCCTCTCTCAGCCCATCCCTGGTGACCTGGAAACACTCCCAGGGTCACCTGTGGGGCCAGGAAAGAGGCTCTCTCTCCGGTCCTCTGGGCCTATCTCTCTTCCAGCACACAGTGCACCCCAACAGTCACAGATCTCTTGCAAAATCAGATGTGCTTCGACATTACATACTTCTGACATTTTTTTAAAAAGCAGGCTATCACAGGAAAAAATACTGTCAGTGACTCTCCACATCTCCTTTACTGCTTATAAGCCTAGTATAGCTACTATACACAGAAGTGTGTAACGCAGACTGTATTTTAACACTTCTCCAGATGAGCTCTCAGGGCAAACAGATGCGAGTAAACTGAGTGGCACAGTTTTCGGCATATCATTCCACTAAACTTGTGAAAGGCTATTTAGATGGCTATTATTCCAAAAATTGCAATGAAGATGAAAAATTAAGCCTTTAAGTCAACAAATCAAACTTCTTCACTTGTTCTAATATCTCCTTTCCTAGCCTAGGATTTTTTTTTTGTTTATTTATATACATTATTGTTCACTGGGCCAAACAAAAAGTATTCTTCTTGCACCTTCAGGAACTGTGTTTGTGAAATGTGCTGGATTATAAGCCTTGAAAACTCGATTCCCCATTCCACATATCATCTGCACAAATTGCAAGAAAGCAAAACATGCCCTTTGTTAAAAGATTTTCCTCACTGCTTAACAGTTGGCTCTCTTGCAATTACTGCCAGCAGAAAGCAATGACAAGTGGTAATCCTGGCAATGAAATACTACGTGTGGTCCTCACTGTGACTTTCACTAACTTTATTCCTTGGGACAGCTGTGCAAAACAGACATAGGGAAGGCAAGACCACACTCACCACATGCCTGAGCATCATGCATCTATTTGTCATCTACTGTGACAGAAGCACTGTACCTTGTCTTGAACATAATGGACCATTTCGGGGAAGGAAGGCATCTGCTTCCCAGAACTCTCCTTTTCGTTTTTTCCAGAAAATGTTCTCAGTACCCGCTGGGCTTCTCCATGTACCTCCTCCCGCCTTTCAGAAGAAAAGATGAGAAACAGATATTATATACACAGAACAAATGGCCTTTAATGAGCAGTAAGATACGCTGGGAAGCTGAGGGAGAAAGAACAGTTTTAAAATGATATGTGGAGGGGGTTTTTGAAAGGAAGGGAGAAAAAATCTTGAATTACAACTTTTAATGATTTATTTTAGAGATGGGAAAGAAAAAGTGATAGTACTGAGTTCTCTTTGCAAAACTGTCTGGATGAGCTCACTTCTGTTCCTCTTACATCTTTCTAGTGTTCACCAACAGTTCCTGGTTCCCACATCCTTGTTCTCCTATCTGCTACTTCTCCCTATCACTTCCTATAGTCAAGCTTCAGCTGCCACCTACCAGGTTTATCACTGTCTACTTAACAGTAGATAACTACTCCTAAAACAGTGCTGACACTGCAATGACAGAGTAGGTTGTTTCAATTGATCTGTTTAGCTTTCTTTAGTTACACAATAGCTACTCACATCAAAAATTTAGTAATTAAAGTAAATTGGAAAAAAAAACCCCACCACTTACACTGCAGTAACAGAAAACAGCAAATGAAATGATTACTGTAATTTAACAAGTCCACTACTCCTCAGGAGAGAGTGGCAACTCTCAAAACTGCAACTCTCAACTCCCTGCAAATACAAGCCAAAAACAGACTGACAGGATTTGCCAGGAAAAAATAATTTCTAGACCCTGTAAAAGTGATTTCAGTTAATGTATTTTTACTTTTGCAATTACAACTGATTATTAATATGAAGTGCTTTAGTGACAGCAGTTCATCTGAAACAATCTAAAGACTGTCACTGAGTATAGTAACAGTTCTCCATAGAAATATCGAAAATGTGAAGTTTAATTTCCAAACTACCATATTTGATTTTCTTTGAGTTATTTATGTGCAAACTTACACACACGTATATGTACATGTATTTATATTTAATCCAAATATATATTGAATGCATATACGGTGTGTGTGCATACACATATATACATATATATCTATATATATATACACACACATATACACATACATACATACATATATGAGAAAATAATTTATAAAGGAAAACAACTTACGGGTCTCCTGCAGCTAAGAGGAGTAAGTATCTGGAAGGGATATGATCTGGAGGGAACACTGTGCTAGCAAATTTTACAGCCACTTGACGTACTTGAACTTCAGGCTTAAAGGGAAAAGACAGAAACATATGGTTGAGTTTTAAATGACAACAGTAATGACTTTCACTCACCACTTGTACATCATTAGTCATTTGTTTTGTCCTCTGGTACCAACATGATTCAAAAAGTTTAGACATTTTGAGACACTATTCATGCTTACTCTTCATATGGCAGGAGACAGGGCAAAGAAGAGCTAACTTCTCATATATACATAGGGGGGCAATTAAACGTTTAATTAAACACATGCACACTTTGGGGAATCATACTAATTCTTGAAAAACTGAACTGCTCCATCCAGGCAGTTTTGAAATGAAACTGACATATATCATCTATCCACAGAAAACAGAGTTACACTTCGGAGCAGCATAGCCAGAGGTGGGAAAGAAATATCAGCTTAGGGTGGTCATTCTGTCTGTGAGGTACAGATAGTCTCAAAAAGGTACAGCCTGGAGATTTAGATCCATTAAGCAAAAGAGTTATCAGCATGAAAATTATCTCTTAAACTAGAAATACATACACCTCCACAGTCAGTCTGAGTACCCATGCAAACACAGAATATACAAAACACTCACTCTTTCTGAAAATCCAGACTTCTGGTATATTCTGAACACAAACAAGGTATTCAAAGTATGAATCAGTCTAGTTTAGTTTAGACTAGTGTCTCAAGGCTAAGCTCCTGGAGAGGTTCACAGGTGCCTTATGTCAGATACCACATAGCACAATGAAACCCCCCCTTAGCAGTGAATGATCCTTTCTACCAAACTCTCAATGTCCCAAAGCATTTCAGAAGACGCTGTCCTTGAAGCATCTAGTTCTTGAAGTTTTCTAAGGAGGAGACTATGAGAAACATACAATGCAACTGCAATGGATTTGTTTCTTTGTTAAACAGAACACAAATAAAGAACTGCAGTGTTACCTGCCTTGCAGTCATCAAGCCATGTTAAAAATACTTTATCTGAGCATACACACCCTGCCTTCTCCCAGACAGGGCAATACACTCAGTAAGAAAAGGAAGACGTGCTCCAGAAGTATCTAATAGGAACTGTCAGGAAACAGGAAGACAATTAATAGCCCTTTTTTTAAGGTATGTGATTTTTACTCCACTGAAAATACCTTTATTAAATAAGAAGCTACAAGAGCTTCCATCAGGGTACGCTGGGCTCCTTCCAGGTTACTATATGCTCCAACCATCATAGACAATGCCTCTTGAATGGCAAGCCTAGTATCAGCATCCTCCTGCAGTACAAAACCAAGAGGTTTCACTTTACAGTGTGTAGTGTCAAGAACTGAGCAAAATCAGAAGACAACACTAATGATTTCCCAAAGCCCCATCAGCACCCACCTTGCACAAGGCTTCAAAAAACTGCTGTACCAGTGCTATATCCTTGGTAAAGAGCTGAGGCATTCGGCTGAAACAAGATATTTCAATCCATGAAGCTTTTGTTTTTTTAAATTGAAATGCTTCACATTTCATTGGTCTTCCCCTCATTCCAAATTTTAACCGTCAAACAAATACAGCCAGCACAGAAAGTTTGCTTGATCTTAGCCATATCCACCATAAAGCAGCAAACTGTCCCTCACTTAACACAGTTTGGAAAGCGAGACATTTTATGGACAACCACTTAGATCACCAGCACATGACTGAACATACCACTTGCCTAGCTTCATGCCCTCTGGTCTTTGCTGCACAATCCTTAAATTTATATTTCTAGCAATCCAGAATGTGGAACCACTTCTTAAATTCTGTGCAAAATTCATGAGCTGCCATTAATCACTGCTAGAGAAGCTATCAGCTAAAAACATATTTCTTTTTACATTTCTGGAGTTGTCACAAAAAGTGCTTTTCTCTGCACCATGCACTCAACTGCAAAATTGGCAGGTGGCATAAAGCTTGCTGCTGATAAACTAACTGATTACTCTGGAAAAATTATTCAATGTCCCGTTGTTTAAACGATGCTTCAGTTACCTGGAGAGCTTTCCAACTGCTGAGTATGCCATTGATAGCAGTTTTGAATCCTTGAATGATAAAACAATAAATAAGATTCAGCAAAACCAGAAATACATACAGGTATACCTTTTATAAATAAACATTTACTTTAAATCCTGTCTTCAAAGTGCTCAAGCAGGCTTTCATGGAAAAAGAATCCTAAAATATGAAATATTTCTATCCAAGAATAAAAACATTAGATAGAAACAGAAGGATCTTTTGTCCAAGAAACTGAGAAATTGCAAATGGTGGCAAAACATGAATCTCTCTTCTGGTCTCAGCTAACTACATTTTATTTCAAGAAAAACAGATACAGAGATTCAGTGAGCATATGAAACAGTAGCAGAGGGACAGAAACCTTCCACTAGCTCTGAACAGCAACTGTAAACAAAGGAAGCTGCTTGCACAATGGATCCTTTGGATGACCAATACAGCATATTTATACACATGGGCTTACTTCCTTTTTCATTCCCTTCCCAATGGCAGGGAGTCCCATGCATTCAAATGCCAGCTCAGGCCAGAAGGTCACATTCAAAGTTCAAACAAAGCAGCAAGAAGTTCAAAGCTACAGAAGGGATGATCTGCAACATCAGCCCTTTCTAAGGTACATGTAGGAGTATCATGGGGAATTTGACTTTTGAAATGGCACTGGAAAAAACTCGTTCAGGCCAGATTGGCATTGCAGTTCTGTCTGGTAACGCCCTTCCCATAGTAGATAAATAGGATGGAATGTATTACAAGCTGGCCTATACAGATGCTTAACACAATGGGATTAACACCCAGAGTTGAGGTCCCTGTGTTTTCCAGAGTAAGAGCAGCTAGACACTACTTTGTCTTTCCTCCTTATATTACTAAAACTATTGTTTCCTGAGATTTTGCAATTGGTGCCCAAGCACATACCTATAGGTGTTACATAAATAAAACAGTTTTCCTATATAGCATTTTAAAATATTTGCTTCTCTTCCAACAAAAATTCTTAAAATGTATCCTCTGGCAGCCTCTCAAGCAAACACAAAAAAAAATTCATCAGTTTCCATCATAAAGGTATTTATCTTTTGCTTGTATTCACATGAAGAATTATAGTAAAGAATTTTTCATCTTACCTCTTTGTATTCATTGATCAGCTTTGTAAGTCCATTTAAAAGCATTGGACCTAATGGCTTTATTTTACTCTCTGGGCAACTGCAATTAGAGAAACCAACAAAATATTATCTTTTGGATCCCTGAAAAGCATCTTCTCTAGTAACACTTTTCTCGACTGTGTTAAGGTGAGAAATCATAACATATTGTGTGCAAGCACAGACACACTGAGCTTTCGGGATTAAGTAAAAAAAAACCCTACTTTCTCTGAGTTTTAGTACTCATTAGTTCAATTATATCTTTATTAAACAGAGTGGCTTCTAGGCAAATAGCTAAAAAACATTGTGCTTTCTGAACTACTTACATGATACAAATATGATGCACAAACTGCAATGACAGACTTCTCAGTTTTGCATTTGTGTTTGCACCAAAGAGTCCATCATATACCACCTGACCAAAAGGAAGAAGGAGCAGATTAGAGAGTGTCTGGCTTCATTTTCAAAGATTTTCATTCTCCCTCTTCTTTAAATGCTGTCATCAATAACAATGCTTCCCACCACTAAGTACTGGAGAAACTGTATTATCAAACTGTTAGGAAGAGTAGCTTTGGAAAATAAGCATCACCTGAATGTTAGCTGGGAACATTTCTGCAGCTTGCCGGGATCGCAGAAGATGAGGAACTATCTTTAATTTAACACGGGTGCTGACTGACTCTCGTTTCATTTCTGGTTTCAGAACAGATCCCTGTCAGAAACAGAGATGAAATAGTGCATCTTTGGACACCAGTACATTTAAGTTAGCTAAATTACTTTCTGCTGCAAATCAGAACACACTGGCACAGAGAAAAAATTATTCAAATAGAACAAATATTCAGTAAAAGCAGATATCAAAGAAAGTGATAGATTTAAGAAATACATATCTATCTTTTCAGATAAAGTGAGACAACTAAAATTACTTCTTCAGCAATTAAGAGGATAGACAACTGAAGGCAAATTTTACCTCCTTGGTTTTCAGTGGTATATCCCCAAGATACACTTTATACATTTTGCTGATGATAGCAGGATTGTTCCAGTCAATTAAACTGAAGAAAAAAAAACACATTGAAAACCAACATGTTATGATTCCGACCTTTGACTGTTTCTTAAAATACAGCATTTTGCATCACATTCATATTCTTCCCAAAGTTTAAATAGAAGTCCTCAGTTTGACTTCTAACCACTTTTCCCACATACACGTAATACATAATTATAGAGAATGTGAAGTGATCACACTTTCACAATTTCTGAAAACATGATATCAAAAAATTTGTGAGAAACCAACATGCTCCCTTCTCTCCCACTGAAACAAGACATACAGACCACAGTCATCTCCCAATTGAATACCAAATGGTAATCTGTGAACTAGCATATATTTCTCATAAAAGACATTCAGCATTACATATTAACATTCATTTTGTCCACGCAGTTATTTTTCTCTCTGGGCAAAGAATACCAACACAGAAGGAAAGATAAGACAAGCAGCAAAGGAGAGACCAGCTTCCTTAATCAGCCTTCAGCACTTAATAGCATCATCTCCGCTGTCATAACTGAGGTACATGAACAGACTTCAGATGCAGAAGATTTCACCTTATAAATTTGACTCCAAGTTAAATAGTCCTACAGAAGCCACCTACACATTTCAAAGACAGGCCTGTCTTGCTCCAACCTCCTACATGAGCCAGCGAATCTCCCACGGCCAGCGTCTCAGCAAAGAGTACCAACAGCCCTTACTCAGGCCTCTTGATGAGTTAAAGACAGAAGCATTGCCTTTAAATGATGAAAGGTGAACTGCAGGTGAGCAAAGATTTCAATAATAACAACAATGTTCGCCAGACTTTCTAGACTATGATCCATTTCACAATTAATCTCTTTATTCTCCTAATAAATTAAATGAAAGTATACCTTTCTGGGAATCATTTACTAAAGCCTTATTGACAAGTGATAATCCACAGACGACAATGTGGAAACCACTGAGATTCTTCACGATTTGGCATGAAAATGGCTCAAAAGCAATACCAAAAATGATCAAACCCTGTCAGTTCTGGAGCCAAGGGACATTTCCAGCTGCCAGACTACAAGCCCCACCACACCCAGCCCAGAGGGAATACATGGCAGCTTCACAGGTATACAGGGGACTTTAGCCTTCCTCCTCTCGAGCACAGCCTCTCTGGAGCACTATATACATTGCAGCTAGCCGTGTCAGGAATACTAACACCATCTTTTTCAACCATCCAGACCTTACCTTTGCTTGCTCTTTAGTTCAAGGTCTGCTGCAGTGGCAACACTGTGTCTTGTATCACTGGAGGCTACAACCAGGTGTATAACAGCTTCAAGTTCGGGCACTTGCTCAGCTTCAATGAACTTCACTATCCCCAGCTTACACTGTTCAACACCACGGAAAGACAGTGTTACTGACAAGAAAGCGGATGTTACAGTAACTGTAGCAGCTCAGCTGTCTGAAATCATGGCTTCTGCTCGCTTAAGGAGAAATTCACACGCTCTCCATCTCTTAGCTTGCCTCCTGTCACAGCAGTCATCTGCAGCAAAGTATCAGCATTACCATGATACTCTGTTACACCACTGTTAAAAAGGGATACTTCAGAAACACAAGACACTGTTGCAACCTTTGGGAGTAAAACACAAGAGTAGGCTGCAGTCATGACTGCTTGCTAACCACCTCCCTCCCCATCCCACCACTGCAAAAGTCCTTAAGGCGTCATGCAAAATCCCTCAATAAATTCCTTCAGAGCAACTAAAGACCTGGTCAGAAACACTTACATATTTCCCCTCTGGCTTTCCATTCCGCCATCTGCAACCATCCCTGTTACCACCCACAGTTCACCAAGGACCAGCCCCAGAGCTCAAAATACCTGTTCTAGCAGCTCTGGTGTCCATGGACTATCTCCAATCACCCTTTTGGCTGCATAAAAGCTCATCCCTGGAGGTGGCTGAGGGATTCCAGGACCTCCCACGCTACTTGATGAAGATCCCTGGGCCGAGGGCACATTTTGTCGACTTTGAGATTCATTCAATACAAACCTAAGCAGGCAGGGAAAGACTTTCATTAGAGCCTTTAACACTCCACATTATCAGCTGAATTAGATTCTGGAACGGAGGAAGACATGTAACTTGTCCAGCTTGATGTATTTTTCTTTAATTAATCCCATGACTCTAACATAAGACAGAATTTGAGGCTTGGCTACCAATTATCCCAACATATTCTGCAAGAGCAATAACAATGTCATTGTACAGGAAAACAAACTTCAGTTTTGAAAGGGAAAGGTCCACTGGCATTTCCAGAAAGAGTTTTTGGGTTACAAACTAGAAAAAATTATCTCTTTTGTATTAGAAATAAATACTTAAGTAGTACTACAATCAAGGAACTCATGCTAAAAGCTCCAACAACATTTGTGTGATTCCTATAAAAAACACAAACCTAACAAGGGAAATAATGAAGCATATACAACACAGGTAGCAGGAAACAAACCCTGATACAAAAAAATAATAAATGAGATACTGTCTTGGAGAGTGGCAGTTTTAGTACTGGGCAGGGAAGGAAAGCAAAAACAAAAAGATAGTTTACAGAGCCTGGTCTTTTGTAAGACTGGCTAGTCTAGCTGCCCTGTGCTCACCTCCATGCCTTCATAAAAGCCACCTCACCTCTCCATGTATCCTTGGAAGCTAGTCAACACAATATGGCCTCAAAATTGCAGTGTAGAGACCAACAAGAATTATTTTGCCCCAGCCAGCCTCCCTTTCTGCATTCAGCATACAGGCAACAAAAAGAGGAAAACAATCTCAACACTAAGATTTCATTCCGAGTCTCATTAGTTAAAACTTTAAACACTTCATTACGAGCTTTAAGCCCTACAGTTAAGCTTTCTGGTTGCTTTACTGCAGCAAACCAGCAAGACTAATTCACAACTGGGCAATGACAGAGCAAGCTGTAACAAGCACAAATAAGCTGCAAACCACTGCAAACAGCCTCACCCCAGGGAGCAAGACTTCAAAAGACAGACATCCAGAGCCACAGGCTAGCTCAAGACACTCTCTGAGCACCTTCTGGAAAGAAAATTAAAACTTTCACCTCCTACTTGCAGCATCTCTGAGTATTTTCTCAGAGGTCTCTTCCAAACGAAATGATTCTGTGATTTAAAAACTCATGCTTTGCCAGAGTATTAAAGCGTGGAAGGGAGTGAAGTCTCACTGAAAAGCCCAAGGACTTCAACTGTTGACAGTACAGCCACAGATGAAGCTAAGAGCAATTAACCCGGGCCAACTGAAGAGTGTGAACCACAAACAGAAGAACAGGCATTCTAAACTAAAAGCTGCAAGATTCTGTATATTCAAACAAAAGGGAAGTGGCCTCCAAAATATCTGATGGTGAGCATGGCCTCAAACAAAGCTACATGGAGAAAGCTCATGCGCTCACTATTTTAAATTTATTCCTCTAGGTTAATCCACTCGCGTGAGCAAGAGTTATGAGCTCAAAAAAATCATATTGGCACCAATCCTATGACACTTTTACTGCCAGAAAAAAAAGAAATGTGTTCTACCATCAAAATTATTTCTATTTTCTTTCAAAGCAAAAGCTCCCTTAACAATACAAAGACATAAAAAAAAGGTGGAAAAAACACTTCGAGGAAGTACTGATTTTAGACACCAGAAGGTTCCTAACAAGCAGTGATCAGTAGATTCAAGTTGCTCTGTACACTCTTCTTGCCTTCAAAAACAGTGCTCACACTAAGACAACATCATTGCAGTTTGAACATTTTTCACCAGAAAACAGACAAAAGACAAATCCTATTCAAAGGTTCAACTCTAGAAAACATAAATTTTTAGAAATTATTCTTGCTTATGACCTTTGAGGAATAAACCTTACAACTCAACTGCAGAAAGATGAGCACACATTTTTGTCAGGCTTCTATTTGAAAGGGTTGGCTATTTAACAGATAGCTCACGTCTCATAGTTTCACTTTGATCTCAAAAGAGGTAATGACAGAATAGTGTAACACCTAATTAAGTAGAAAAGAGATATTTTGTAAAATAAGGAAGATGGTGATCTGGTTCTTAAAATTAACAACTTCCTTTCTACCTTTCCACTGGCTTCATTTGAGCCAGGAAGTAACAGCATACTTTAAATGAGTTTTCAAGGGTGTAGTTTATACTGTTTCACATATAAAGAACACAACAGTGCTAGAGAAGACTGGTATCAACTCACCCATAAGGCATAAGAAGAACATCCAACATAAAGTCCAAAAGCAGCTGTACAGTCTTTGGTTTTTCAGCAAGATTAAATGGAGAAGCTGCTGCTTTCAGTGGTTCAGCAGGGTATTTCATGTGAAAAAGGGTTGGTATTAGAAGATGCATTAGGCTGAAAAACAATTATATTTACTGCAACCATTTAAAAAAACCACACCTGTTTATTTATAACATACAAGACAGAACCCTTTTACAACAAATCTTGTTCCTTAATAGCAAAAAAAGAAAATATTAACAAAAGTTAAACATATTCACAATCCAGTAGCCTCTATTTACCATCTGATGTACTTAAAAATGGAAAGCAGAAGATAAATTAGGATTTGTCCTTAAAATGGAACATATATGTCTGCATGCATGCAGACATTAGGAGAGACAGTCTCAGCATTTGTCCAGATTTTTGACAGTGTCATAATTCTTCCACAAAATACAATCTATGTCTCATCCTTAAGAAACACTGGCAAATACACTGGTTGTATATCAGCACAGCCAGATTTTCCAAAGCTCTCTTCACTAATGTACTTGCTTTTTCGACAGAGAAAAACCATGCTCCCAGGGGCTACAAGTATTTTCATACTAATCTCATGAATGGAAGCAAGATTTTACTGCATGACCTTTCAGTAAGGTAATTTTTAAAATACTTTTACACCATCACAGTACGCAGAGTGAATGAAGACATGATTTTAATGACATTTTCCAACACCAGCACAGTGGAAACTCATCTCGATGTAGGTAAGAACCAGGCCCATCAATAACAGTTTTCTAGAGGTTCTTAGTATATAGCAGTTCCCAACTTCTTTTTTTTACTTATTACAACTTAGCTAAAATTTCTACTTACTTGAAACACAGACCTCTTATCATATAGGGAGTCTGCTGCTGCAGATCCTGTGTATTACTACAGCATTAGACTATAAGAATTTTTTGTACCACCCAAATGACTGAATTACTGATCCAAATTGTACATGCCAAGAACATACTAAGTAATGAAGACAGCACCAAGGAAAAGAAACCTTTTAACAACTGATACAAATTATTTCACTAAAACAGTACCAACAAAATTCACTCCAAGAATAAGTAGTTATACCTGTCTTGTTGTGGTTGAGGTTTCCCTTCCATTGCAGTGAGAAGGGTTGGAGCCAATTCACATTGTTTTTCCACAGGCAGACGGGGGTATCCCATCTTAACATAAATTATGGTAAAATTCTAAAGGAGTAGAAAAAGCACACAGTATTGCAGCAATGCAAAAGAAGCAGGTGTTCCTTAACCTCTTCTTGTATCTCGTATCCAGTACCCAATTATGTAACACAACATACAAGAAGACGAATTTCTTTTGTAAGACCAATTTCTTAAGTCTAAGACTTATCAGACTGACAACCATTAAACTGGAGACTCAGCAAGGACTACTCAGAGCAGGTCTTGCTGGGCCTCTACTTTGAAAGGTGGAAAAAAACAATGAAAAAAACCCTCTCTGGTTTATCTTTTTCACTGCCAATTTCACCAAAAGCAGCTGCAACTAAGCAACAGCTTAAAAGAAAGCAAGTGTAATGATCTCTCATACCTGTTTCTGAAATAAAATAGAAAACAATACTGAATAGATACCAAGACAGCAGCATAGACAAAATTTCTCTTGAAAACATGTTTCTAAATCACCATATTTAAAAGCTGCAAATGCAGTTAAGAGTCCAGTGCCAGGACAGCACAGCAGAGCAATACTGAATACTGGACTATCTAACTGTTATCCTGTTCATCTAAATCCAGAACTGCAGAGATAAGAGTTGTGTTCCATGATCTGGGTGAAAGAAGTGCTGAAGAGGAGTGTTGTAGTGCACTGCACTACTTTGCAGACAGCACTTTAGTTAAAACACTATGAAGCCTCACGACGCAAAGCAATATGCATCGCTGAGATACACGAATGAAAATACATTTTTGACAAGTCCAGCCAAATGCAGAGTCTGTCAAGTATGTCTTTAAACAAGATGGTTTGTTTTGCTCTACAAAACACAGGCACTCCAGAAATATTGGTCATTTCTAAAAAGTGAATTCCAGATAATGCCACTTGCTTAGGTCAATCTAAGATTACTTTTATGTATGTCACTGCTGTTTAAAGCCTAAATATTTCTCCATACATTTCTAAGAGGTTATGTTTTCAATTTATGCTACAAACAAGACTGAATAGTAAAACGAAAAGTACAAAGTTTCCCTATCACTTTTGTTTTCCCTATCACTAAAACAAATCACTTTTGTTTGATAATGATAATTTGCAACAGATCTACCAAAACTGAAATGTAAACTGTTTCATAGTTTCAGAAATACATTTTAAAACTTTCACTTTTTAAATCAGATTGAATGAAATAATCTAAAGAAGTTTCATCATCTATAAAATAACATTTTTTCATCTTTTCTTGCTCAGCTAAGGTCCTGACCCTAAAACCACATAAAAATACAGGTCCTCATGTAAAACTCTGATCCTGCAGATATCAAGATAAGGATTGATAGCTGCTTGCAAAATGCAGCTTCCACCAATGAACAGACCCTTTACAATACAAGCAGTGACAATGCATGCAATCATGACATATCAAGAGTAACTGTCAGTAATTTGAACAGCAAAATGCTTTATGAAACTAAGTTTCACCCACACTAGACTATAAAATTGAGTATAAAAAAAGCTCTTAAAACATCAACCTCATAACAATTAAAAACTTGCTAGGAAAACTGACGGACCTAAATACAGGACTTTAAAGAATATTCTGCTTGCTAAAGTAAAGCAGCAAACAGTTTTGGAAGAACAGACACTTACAGTGACAAAAGACACTGCAGAAGGATCCTGATATTGAACTAGCAATGTCTCTACTGGAAGCTGTATTTTTGGTCGACTTTTGATTCGCTTATTCAGATGAACCAGCAGCTCCATGACCTGATGGGAAGAAAAAAAAAAGCAGAAAAACTTGAAAGAACCACCATTAATGTTACTACGTTGGGTTCCAATCATGAAGCTCAGTCCATTAGGCAGGCTTAGTATAAGCAAATCAGGCCTGATATAACTGATTATTTAATCCATAAGAAAACAGCAGCCATCACTTATAGTATTATCTTGAAACCACTCTGACATGTCTGAAGTCTCTGTTAAGACAAACACACAAGTCCCAAACCACCCACAATCAATAACATCCATCAACAGAAATACCAGAAAGAAAGGATAACTGAAGATGACCAGTTCTTTCCACAGTTTGCTTACTATCTGTCAAAACTGACTCTGGCTTGGAAATCTGCATTGCTGCTCTGTATTGAGCTGCACAATAACTCCAATTCGCAAAACAGAAAAAAAAAAAAAGGAAAAATCCCCACCCATAATAAAGTTACCGAATAAGCATATGAGAACTATTTGGAGCGGAACATTACAGAACTGAAATCCTTCAAACAAGAGGAGAAGCCAACAGGAGTGCTGTGAAGGGCAGGCAGAAGTGATGCGCAGCCCTGCCTGGGCAGGCAGGGCCCCAGCCGCAATGCCAGTGGGAACAGGCAGCTGCTCGAGGGGATGGCCCTGGGCTCTGATAGACAGCAAGCGAAACTGGGGTCAGAGTGTGTTAAAACGAGAGCTGCACCATGGTATTCCCTCATGATGAAGACTATCAAGTAGCGAAGTTGGGGCCCAGAGGGCTTGTACAGTCTTTATCCTCAGACGTTTTTCAAGACCCATTTCGATAAAACCTTAACCTTCATCCTGAACTGAGCTTGTAATGGACTGTTTTAAACAGGAGATTGGTCTGGAGACCTCCTAAGGTCCCCTCCAAGCTGAATTATCCCATGATTCTACAACCCCATTAGGCAGTTTCTTAGCATCAGCAAAGTGACATTTGTAAATCCCCTGAAGGAGGTATCATAACTGAATGGAGGAAACTGAAAAACTACAATCTCTACTCTGGAACAACTATCCATTCTGAGAAATCACACCGAACAGCTGCATCTTTCTTGCAAACTTTATCAGATTCTCAAAGAAAGTGGTGCAAAACAACAGAAGTGATGTTAGATGAAGTCAGTTCAGTTCCAGTAAAACCAGTCAGAGCCAGTCCTAGACTCATGTTGACTTCAAGTAAAACCAGTCAGAGCCAGTCCTAGATTCAGGTTGACTTCAAGCAATTCAAGTCAAAAAGCCAGGGTGTCCTGTGTTTTTGATGGATCATTGCCTTGGTCGTAGCATGTTGAAAAAGCAGCTAAAACTGCTGTCACTGAAGTTTGTAATGGTAACTGCAGAACCATATGTATGCTGAGCTGCATATGAGCAGCCTCTTAGACACCATCTTCACATCCACTCCATGACGAGGTATCAAACAAAAAAATGTTGAGCTGTAATTCAGAGAAACTGCAGAGCTGAGTGCAAGAATGTGATTGAAATCAGAGATTAACTGACAAAGTAACACTGACAGCGATCAAATTTTGCTGCTGTAAATTTATTGCAATCATTACAAATTCATAGTATTTTAGAGAGGAAAAAACCCTGTCTGCAGAGATCTCTTTGAGAAAGGGTAGGAGATTCTAAGACAGAACTTGAGAAACATGTTCATATTACCAATGGTGGCTGGTAAAAAAAGACATGGCTGGATTTGGGTATGTGTTAGGGTTCAGCTCATATCCTGCTTCTCTACCCATTAATGTCAAACAAGTGCACTAAGGATCTCATCAGTAGCACTCTTCAGACCTGACTCAAGCATATGTCTGCACTTATGACTTCTTTTGTTTTTGCTGGCCTCACATGGGCTGCATTTACAGTGACAATAGTATCCAGTCTGGCACAAATGCTGCCATTGCAAAAATACTTCTTGGAGCCCATCTGAAGAAGCAGAGTTGAATTTACCCTGGATTAGTTCTTTGTGTGACAACTGTCTTTGTAAAGCACATCCTAGAGTAAAATTTAACTCATTTTTCAAACCGTGGCCTGAAAAGGGATTACTTCTTCAGCATAAATGGATTAAGAAGGTACAGGCATTACAAATTCATCCCCATAGTTAAAACTCCATCATGGATCTGAAAATGCATGAAGGCAATGAGTTCAAATTACTGAATGTTGCAGCAGTAGTGACCTAATAGTCATAAATTTAAGGTCAGTAATAAAACCAACAAAGGAATACCTTAAAGCAAAAGGAAGAAAAATGAAATTTAATTTCCCCTTTTCATTCTAGCAGTACAAGCTTGAGGACAAAGTTAGTCCGGGAGTCAAAGTAAAATTAGAACATAGTCAATCCTTCTGGTGTACTTGTGAACCAGACCATGCTTCTAAAGTTGGGTGAAAGAAGTCCTTTAACAACTGTAATGCTCTACATTTAGCAGTATACTCACAACACACAAATGTTCTTGTTTGCTCATGTCTATACTATCAAGAGCTGCACTGTCAATTCAATTAAAATTATGCAAGTTTTTAAACCATGGTTAACTATATTGGTACACTTTTTTTATTGCTGTTGGTGGTGGGTTTATGGGGTTTTAACCACAACAATCACTGCAGGAGAGAGACATGACATGGGGTGTCAGTTTTGCCACTGCCTGTAGACAGTCACTGGGTTAATAAAGTTTGCCCTTCTCCTTCCATTCTATTTCATTTATTAGCTTTATTAGGTCAGCTTTCCAATCACCTGAGTGCTCATGTTAAAAAATACATGTTTTCACTTTGCTTACATTGCCTTAACATGATTTAAGCTGGTGTTGAACAACAGGCACATTTTTAGTTATCCACCAGGCAAAAATTAGCAAGGGAAAGTTAGGTATTTGAAAAGGCATCAGAATTCTTAGCATGTTTTCCCACCACATCAACAAAGTATGAGAGCAAGAAGATTGACAAGCTCAGTTCCAACGTAAATAATGGAAAAGGGAAACATGCACACTGAAGAGATTTACTTGCAGGTTATACGCTACACAGTAAATGTTCACTGATATCTGTTAGAATAAAAAACTGACAGTCTTCCCCTCACCTCTGTCTCACTGATAAATTATTTCGCTATGTGAAAAATATAAAATTAAAAAATTTAACACCTACAGGGCCTTCTTGCTACATTTTGCATTTATTACGAAAACAAACAGAATACTGAAAAAGTCAAATGCCCTTCACTGACATGGCAAGGGCAGAATTCAGGGTAATCTACATGACTGCAATGAATTTGACAAATATCAAGAAGTACATGGAAGTGCTATAATTGGTTATATTATTATCATCTAGTGTGGATGAAAATCAATAGTTTAAACACCTGAAAGGAAGAAGAAATGCATTTTATTTCATTATTCACTCTAATGCAAAAACTACTAACAGTACTACTACTACAACAATACACCCTAAGTATGCTCTGTGATTTCAAGAAGCCTCTTAAATTTAACTTCCAAAAGACTAGTCCCCTTTCCTGAATCTTCAACACTCTAAAATAACTGACAACACATTCCAGCTTAGAGAAAAAAAATCATGCAAAAATATCCTCAGAAATTTCACCAGCTGATTAAATTCCTTTCTTCACAACTTCAAGCACACATGGTAAGCAGGTATTCAGAAGAACACCCCATCTGAGTTACAGTATCTATCTGTCCTTCGGCACAGTGGAATGGCCTGACATCTATGGATCCACTTTCATGTAATCACTCTTAGGACCATGTTTTGGGCAGAACTTTGTTAAAAAAAGATCTATGTTACAGTCACTTGCAGGTTCTGAAATCTACTTACAAATGCATTGACATTATGATCATTTCCCTATTTCTACAAGACAGAGGGATTTATGAAAAGTTTCTTTTCCACCACTAACCCCCAACACTTCATCTGCACTCTGCTCCAAAACGTTCCAGTTCACTCCTATTACCAGACCTAAAACCTAATGTAGGGAACTGAATTCCCCAGTTACACATTAAATTCCACCTCTAAAACTGCTTGATCCTTGCTCCTATGCCTGGTTACAGCAAAAACCAAAGAGTTTTGGTCACTCAGGTACACATTAAGGTGCCTGAATAAATTCTGTGATAAAGCTGTCTTCTGTACCAGGGAACTCAATTTTTTTCAGGTAGGTATCACATTCCATCTTCAAAATTACTTGGTTCTTGCTCTTATTCCAGTTATCAACCAAGTGAATGACATCAGGGAGTAAGGCTTCATGGTATTTTGTGCATAGAAGCACACAGAAGCTTGCTTCACGTGTGCCCTAAGTCAGGTGGAAGCACAACAGCCCTGGAAGCCAAGGGCAACTGTCTCTATGGCAGCAAGCCTTGGTCCCAAGGCTAACTCAGAGCTAGCTGGCCTCAAGTGGAAACAATTGCAGCCTCCACACATCTGCAAAGCCTGTGCTGATACAAGCACTGACTGTTTTGTTTAAGCTCTAACACGTGTAATGAACTGATTCTCTATTAGGGTCATGATAATTTTTCCTCAAAGAGTAATTTTCTCCACAGAGAACATCCAAGCATAGTAAATCATGATACATCATGGGCATGTCCTTCTCCCTGATCAGGACAACGTATCTTTATGGTAAATTGAACCCTTACCTTTTTGCGAACTCCTTCCTGTGTGCTGGACAGCTTGAGGAGAACAGGGGGTAGGAATTTGGAAATAATGTTCTGTAACTGCTCATCTGTTTCTGCATGGCCGAGACGCAAGAACACACGCTCTAGTTGATCTGCAATTAATTAAAGAAAAAGAGAAACTGAAACTCAAAATTCCTGTAGCAAGTAAACTTTTTCTGAACATCCTCTAATGGACTTACAAGAAATGCTGCACAATGCTATTAGAGTACTCATATCTCAACAGCACTCATTACAGATTTTTAACTCTGAGAAAACCAGCCTGGTGGCTTCCAGTACTAGCCTTCACAAGTATATGGAGACCACTCCTAGCAAAGACAGAAGCAATTAAGGCTGCCTTTGCAGGTACAGTTCACACACCTGAAAGCACAAGAAACAAGCTAGAGTGAAAAATCAGTTCTTTTGAAGCTCGAGATTACTGTTACAGGGTAAATCTGACACTCACAGGTTCGGGTTACAGGAGTGTTCATATGACATCTTGACACAGGCTAACCTGTCCAGCACCTGTCCATTAGTGCCCTTAGGTCTCCCAGAAAATCTGAACTAATGTTGGCTGAACCAGTTACTTGTTTGTTATAATTAGATGATCTGCTTTCAAAAAGACGCACTATCATCAATAGGAGTAAGAGCACAAGCGTGAAATGTAGGATATGCTGTTGTGATCCTATTATCACTCTACGAAGTGGCTGGAGTGTTTTAGTTCACCTTCCTCCGGCCAGCTGATCTACTCCCCAAACCCAGAAAGGAACAAACAAAAAATCATTTCAAGAAAACAAATGACACCACAATCTTCTGTCAACGGCTCAAGCTGACGGCTGAGGACCATTTGTTTTTATAAAGACAAGGTAAAAAGTCCTTATTTTAAGTGCCAGCATGACGCTGCCCCAACAGCTACACCAGAAGCAAAGCAAAGCCTCCCCAGCAACAGCAGCATTCCCAATGGCTGGACTGAGAAGAGACCTTGTGCACAGGATCAGGAGCATCTGTTTTTCATCCTGCAGCAATGCTCTCCAGACCCACACGCAGCAACAAAGCAAGGACCCAATGCTTTTGAAGGTCTAAAGGTCTTAAGACATCCTACAAGGAGGAAATAATTTCTCCAAAGGCTAATCTAAAGTGATCTATAGCAAGCTGAGATTAGAAGGAGACCAACGAGAGGCCTCCCTCAGCAGAGGAGGATCATCGAGCTGGCTGTAAAGGACTACAGTGGGGGAAAAAAAAAGAAAAAAGGCACTGGTACAGGGCAGCAGTAAAGACAGAGGTGAATGGATATGGTTAGAACCAAAGTGAACAGAAGGGATGTTGAAACGCAAATGCAGCTCTAACCAGCAAACCTATGATGATTTAGCTTCAGAAGCCTTTACTGTCCTATTTTTAAAACCTGTGCTATCCCTGCATTCATAGCACCATTCCTCCTCTGTTAGATGCAGATTTAACATAAACATACCACTTTTAAGACTTCATTTTCTGCTGAGCAAACACGACAGGCAGCTGAACGGACAGAGGACTACGAAATTTTACTGTCAAGGAAACTAAAAGCCAAAACTCTACAGCATCTGTAATGTAAACTGAGATACGAGTCAATCTCATTTCAGACAGATTTCACAGACAACTCAGGTTGTCAGCTAGTCAATGGCTTCATGACACTTATCTCATATTCCAATTTTTTAAAAAATCATGACATTTGATTTTGTTTCACCTTCCTTTTTGTGTCATCCTTCCCCCGCCTCTCCCATCCCAATGATCCTTCATTCCAGGACCTCCGTGGTGTCTCATTACTTGACAGGCAGTAAGGGACTACTGAAGTCACATCAAACAGCTGAAATAACTCAATGAAAAAAACTATCAAATCTTTCCCCGTGGACCTAGAACTCCAGGAGAACAGTGCAGATCCATCATCCTCAAGGAAATCAACTGAGGAACCTTCTCAACATGTTCTTTCCCATATCAACAGATCAGACACAAGTGTAAGGAAACAAATGAAGTTAGTTCTAAAGCCATTTGTTGCTAGTCACTGGACTACACACACACACTTTCTGAAAGGCAGAGAAACCCTTTTGCATATGCACTCAGGAAATGCAGCAATGAACTGAATTGCAAGCGCCTGCCTCATTCCCAGCTTCCTCCATTATTCTCATTTCAAGCAGCAGCAACCAGAATGGCAGAAATAATAGTACCAACAACAATAATAACAGTAAGAGATCAGGAGGACAAAAAGCTACCCCCTTCTTTACGCTGCCTGTGAGATAAGTTTGTTACTTCTCTCATATCGCCGCTGCAAAGTCAGTTAAGCTCTAATACTGTCATCATATATTCTTCCCTTAACCATAACCATGACAAGACTCTTCAGCAAATTCAAGGATACTGGCCATCTGGATGAAGTTAAGAAACTGGTCAGGAGTTTGTCAGAGCACTCTCCCATGCTGCTGATGCAGACTGTATCCATAGCAGTGGGACAGGAAAACAAAGAGCTATAAAACCTCACAAGTATTGTACATCAAACATTTCCTCCACAGTTTTTATTCTACTAACAATTAAGACCATTTTTCAAGATGACAGCACTCATTACAGGAAAGCATAAACACTGGAGATTTAAAGCACCACACACAACGGTCCAGGAAAGTAACTGTGGATGAAGTATCTGGGTCTCAGATGCTGTGTCCTATTTCTGTGTGTCCTGCAGACCTCCTGGCTGGCATGGGGAAAGTGTCTTTCCCTTCTTTATGCCTCTTCATAGCCTCCACTCAGCCTTAGCCAGCAAGCAGACCACTATGCACCAGACATCAAACAAGACAAATAGTTTGCTTGCAACTGGTCCCACTTTCCCACATCATGCATTTCCCAGGTTTTTAAGTACAAAGCTAAAACCTTCTCTCTGAGTTTACAGCCCCTACTGCCAACTGAGAAACTGCACAGTCGCAATTTTAGGAGCTGATCTGATAGTAAATATAAGTAAAGCAAGATGTCTAACTGCTTTACTACATACCAAGGAGGGTAGGAGGGGGGTGGAAAGGACAAAAACTGGAAAAAAGCCTTAGCAACTGAAAACTGGTCTTCAAAACATCATATGGATGCCACAGCTATGACAGTTAGCATTTTACTATGGATTAAAAAACATAACACAACAAAGAATAAGGTGCATGAGTAAAAAAAAATCAGTAAGTAGTTTTACTTTTAAAATACATACAACTAAGTTCATGCAGAATCTGAAAAAAAGAATTTGAAATAATTTCATGAAAAATTTGAAATATTCATGTATTTTGGCACGCTCACTTCTTTGCATGCTGCTGTGTAGTACTTTCACGCAAAATGCCAATTTTGTGGCACTTTATTGAGAAAAAAAAAGTGTTTACAAGATGACACAGATAAATACGGTGAACTGAACAACAGGTATTGCATATGAAGACGACATCTCCTTTTATAAAAGAAACAAAGGGGCAGAAAAACAAGACAGATCTTTGTATCCCTGTTTCCAACAGCAGTGTCCAATTTGTGTGAACTGACATGGTGTATTTGGAACCTGCAATTCCCAAGTTACCATGGCAATGCAGCTACCTATCTGTGAGAAAATGCATGTTTCACTTCTGGTTCTTTCCAGTCTCCATTTCAGACTACAAGGAGGTATACAGGTTTCAGCACATAACAACCTTGCAAAGACAAAAAAGAAAGAAATTGCTTTCAAAACACAGATAATGGGTACAAATTCTACAAAAAAGCCACACTGACAATGAGACTAACTTCCAAATCCTGCAACACCATCCATAAAAGGGTCAGAGTTATTTTAGGTTTTGTTACTTCAGAACTGACCTTGCAGTCACCCAAGGTAACAGTAAAACCCCACACCCTGCCCACAGACACAACGCGCCCTTTCCTTCCATTTGGTAAGTATTAACATTGAGTTTGTCTAAGAGAACTGAGAGAAGGACACAAAAAGGATAAAAATACAGATAAACAGTGAAATAGCTACCTCAATAAAGACAAGAGTTCAAAGAGTTTACCCTCATTATTTTAATTTTCAAAAAAAAGGAAAATGCCACTGTTTGTCTGTATTTTTATCACAGAAATCTCTTGCCAAGCATAGTTCCATTTCGAATCAGCTCCCTCTGGCATTTATAGATATTATGCACAGCACACCAGGTATTCCACATGGACCCCTCAGCAATGCATATTTGTGTAGCAGAGTATCAAGTAAAATACACACCCTTCCTTTAATGAAAACTGACTCAAGAAACTGCTGGGGCTAGACATGTCAAACTAGCTGTACTTCACAGTTTGCCTGTTAGCCACAAAACATCTGAGGAACTAAAAAGAGTGTATGAGTCCTCTGCAAAACAGAGCAGAGAACGGGACAGCAAAATTCTGTGCATGAAGTCAGAATTTATCTTCACTTTCCTGAGAAGTATCTGTTTGACAGATTATTGGAACTGCTACAATATAAATAATTTCTACGACTGTTTCAGTAAATCAGACAAAAACCCCTGAAACCCTCCTCTATTACCTGAACTCTGCAGCACCATTACATACACAAGCATCCCCACACATTTTCTCCAAAGGGCCCTACATCAAATAAAGAGTCCTGGGCACAAAAGCATTTCAACTTCACCTCCTGGATGGCAGGGGTACTTTTAGGGGCAGGTTCCTGCTAAAGCAAAAGCTCTAACACACCCCTTTGTCTCTCTGGAACCAAGCAATTGCTTCTGCATTATTCCACACGCAGAAGAAAGAATAAAGTTCTCATCTGCTGTGCAACTACTAAAATAGGAGTCAAATTCCTGTTCAAATGGTATTAGACTCTGGGAGAAAATATATCTAGTATGATTATAGCAGCAAACAGTGAGTCAGGATTTGCTGGTGCTATTCCTGTCTCTACCAGTAACCCATTGTGTGCCTACAGCCAAAAAACTTAAGGGAGCACTTGTACAAACAGGCCAGTCACCAGGCTGTTTTACAAGATCTGACTGAAAAAGGCTAGGAAGGCCTGTTGGAGGGGGGATATATTACGGTTTTTTCCCATCCTATCCTTTCATCTTATAGAAAAGCTTATGTAAAAGCTTGAATAGTACACCAGAACCCAAATAATTTGCAATATGCCAGGCACAGGTTCTCCATTTGAATGGATGACTACTATCACTCAAGATTAACTTGTCTCTCTTGCATCTGAACTCTTATGGCTTTAGGGCCAATTTACTGATTTTGCATTAATTTTTAAACTGCCATATCTTATGCTGCTGTCAAACAGAGTTTCTGTGTTTGACTGGGGCTATAGATGAAAGCTTCCTACAGCCATGTAAATATAAAGCAGGAAAACCTCATTTTTCAGTCTAAAACTAGAGGTAATTACTCTTGTTATTTCAGGACTAGCCATTATCCTACAAAAGAAAGGATTTCTTTCCAAATATACTGAAATTTAACTATTTGAATATATGAAAAGACAGCAAGTCCACATGGAGGCTTAGTTTCCCTCTCTTTCTCTACATGAAGTTACTCTTTTTTCCATTAGCTTTAATTATTTTTTATTTAAGATTACCGTACTTTCTATTCAGTGACAGAGAGGTACCAAGAAAAAAAACAAATTAAACAAAAAAGAATTTCCAAAAAGAGATTCTTCCCCACACACAAAGAAAAAACATTTCTAACCCAACCAATAAAACTCTCTCATTTTTGAAGGATGCAGTGGTAAAACAACCTGAATGACATTACATAATTATTAATGTGAATCTCAGTCTAGTGACATTTGTCTTTTTAGCACAGCTTAACAGAAAAGGCTGTGTAGCAACAAGCACATGGCTGAGGACTAATTTTTTGCAGGATCAGATTTGGAGCCTGGAAAGCTAGATTACACACAGATAAAAGCCAAGGAGTTACACAGAAGAGATCTCACACTGACTGGTTTCACCAAGGGGAATCATGTTCACATTGTAAAACTAACAATAGAATCTCTTAGATGACAGCAGCAGTGAGAGCTTTCACTGTCCTTACAGCAATTTATCCCAGTTGTCAATGGAACAAATAGCTTGGCATTTGGGTCCTCCAGTTCTAGGATCAGTACACGATCAAGATCCTCCTTTACTCCACCATGGGATCTTGGCTACATAAGGGACGTCCCTACCATTATAATACGCCTTGTTCCAGTCAGCCTAATTCCAGTAACATCTAACAAAGAGCAGAATGAGGATGTTGTTCATACAGAAGTTCGCAATAACAACAAACAAACAAACAAAACCCCAAAACCAAAAAAAAACGAAGAAACATCACACAAAAATGCCTTAGTACTGAAAGCCAACAGTGCTCAAATACGCTCAAAGTATTTCTTCTGCCCTTCCTCTCTGACGACTGCCAAGTACTGTTTCAGGGTAACCAAAGGCCCTATCATTTGGCTGAGTCATATGTTATCTTGCTATTAATTCTTCACAGATAAAAACCAGCTCTGTGCCAGGACAGGAAAAGCAAGGGAAGAAACCCGCTTTTTTTGAAGTTCCATAGGCTTCTCCAAAGACCAGCTGATCGTGTGCTTTCCCAGAGTCTCTGAGAAAGGGGTTTGGAGGTGACAAGAAGACAGGGCCGAGCTCCCGCCGTCTCGAATGCTCGGCGGCAGCGGCACCTCCGGTCATGTGCCGAGCGCCGCAGGGGCGGCCGCGATGCGCTCTCGTACCCACCGCCCGCAGAGCGCCTCATGGGGCTGGGGGAACGCGTCCTGGACGTGCCAGCCCGCCTTGTATTCACACCGCTGCTGTGGTTCAAACACGGCGGTCGCACAACGCAGGGCGAGAGCATCGACGGGCAGAGGCGCTGCCGCTTGTGCCCGATCAGGAGCGGTGGGCGGAGGCCGCTCCCCCTCCGCCGGGGGGCCCGCTGACCCCAGGCTCCGTCCCGGCCAGGACGCAAGGTCACGCAGCCGGCGGCGGACTGCGCAGCCCCGCTGCCCACGGAGGGGCCGGGGATGCGGGAGGTGCCGCAGCTCCCGGTTTCCGCTTCCCGAGATGGCCGCCCAGGGCCCAACCGGTCCCGCTGCCGTCACCGCCCGGCCGGGCCGGGGGCCGAGCCCCACCGCAGAGGGGACCCGCTGCGGGGAACCCCCGCCTCGCCTGCCCGCCCGCCCGCCCTCCCCCGCTGCGAGTCCCTGCGCCGCGAGCACTTACTGAGCTCGTCCTGGGCGGCCGCGGCCATGTTGCCGGCTGGGGAGGGAGGGGAGGCGGCGAGAGACGCTCCGCGCCTCCCACCCCTCTCCGGCACCGGCACCGGGCCGGCGGCCGCCTCTCTCCTCCTCCCTCTCCTCCTCTTCCTCTTCCACCTCCTCCTCCTCCTCCTCCTCCTGCTCCCTGTGGCTCCCCTCGACAGTGGCAGCGCCCGCTCTTCAGTCACCGCCGGTTTATATTTAGAGAGAGCCCCGTCCCCACCGCCCGCCCCCGTCGCGTACACGGCCCGGCCCCGCCGCCGCCCCGCCCGGCGGGCCCCGAGGAGGAGGTTTACGGGGGCAGCACTGACCGGAGTCCGCGCTGACCTCCATGGCGGCCGCGCCGGCTCCGCGCTCGGCACGGCGGCGCAGGGACGGGACGGAGCGGCGTGGGGCGCCCCCGCGCGGCCGTGGGTGCGCCAGCAGGGGGAGGGCGGCGAGCCCCGCCCACAGCCGGCACGGCCCCGCCCACTGGCCGGCGTGACCACGCCCACCGAGCGGCACGGCCACGCCCGCCCCCACCACCCCCGGCGCTGCCGGGTCCCTGCTCCAGAGCCATCGCCCGAAGGGATAAAGCTGCTCCGTAGAATTCCTCGCCTGCCGTTCTGGGGTTGCTCAGAGAGACCACCACACTGCGTCTTTCTCCCAAACTCCGCGATGCCACACGTGACCTCTGTAAGGAGCATCTTGGCAAGATGCCCCAGCCGAGGCGTCCCTGGGGCACCTCTGGAAGCAGACAGCTTGGCGCCCGTTCCCCAGCTCCCTTCCTGCTTCTTGCAGATGGCACGGGGGCAGCTGGTGACGTCTCCCTAAAGCTCCAGGGCCAGTCCCAGGGCAGACGTGAGTCCAAGTGACAGGTGTCAGAGGACTAGCTTGTTTCTCAAGTCAGGAAAAAAAAAGACAAAAGCTTCTGTGCACCATTTTTCCTTCATTTGTGTAATGTGTCTGGCTGAGCTGGAGTTCATTTTCCCCACAGGCGCCCTCACCTTGCTGCACTTTGCACTGATAGCTGGAAAGGTGTTGATGGCACACCGGTGTTTGGCTATTGCTCAGCAGCACCGGCACAGCAYCAGCGCTGTCTCTCCAACGTTCCTCCCTCCATCCAGGGGGCTGGGGGTGGGCAAGATCCAGGGAGGGGACACAACCAGGCCAGCTGACCCACACTGACCAAAGCAATATTCCATGGCATATGATGTCAGCTCAGATATAAAAGCTGAGGGAGGGAAGAGGAACACGGGGCATTCGTTTTTTACAATGCTTGCATTCCAGAGCAACCTCTACACATCCTGAAGTCCCGCTCCCCAGGAAGTGACCAGATATGGCTTGCTGATGGGAAATAAAGAATAAAATTATTTTCTTCCTCTTTGCTTGTGAGTGCATAAGTTTTTGCTCTTGCTTTAGTAAACTGCCTGATCACAATGAACAAGTCATTTTCCATCTTATTTTCTCTCTCCTGTCCAGCTGAGATGGGGAAGTGATAGAGCAGCTTGGTGGACACCAGCCACCCAGCCCAGGTCAACCCACCACAATTTTTTAAGGTCAGGGTCTGAGGAGTTGAATACCAGCCTCCAATGCTGAGAGATTGGGCTCTAATGAGCTGCAAAGAGGTGGTTTTGGTTTTTTTTTTTTTGAGGAAGCAGATTTGGGACCCATCCACATCTGAAGAAAATGATAAGCATTTAATGCAGAAAGGAGACAGGCAGAGGAGACCAGCCACATGGGAGGCACACTCATTTCTAGCTTTAAGAACAGCACATGCTCTCTCATGAGCTGAGCATTTTTGTGGTGATTATTTACAGCATCAAACTCACATCTGGCTTTCCTAGGAAAGGGCAAACACTGAGGTGATGTTCCTGCTGGTTACACCAGAGAAGAGATGCAATCCTCCTTACCAGGAGAACTCTTTGGGTAGAGGACATCACAGGTGGCAGACCTGCTATCAAAGCCACCATTTCAGGCAGCTGTGCATACAGAATCACACAGAATCAACGAATGGGTCAGGCTGGAAGGATATCTGGTCCAACCTCCCTGCTCAAGCAGGGCCGTCCCAGAGGACAAGGCACAGGATTGCATCCAGATAGTTCTTGAATCTGTCAGGTGAGGGAGACTCCACAACCTCTTTGGGCAATCTGCTCCAGTGTGCAGTCACCTGCACAGTGACGACACTCTTCCTCATGTTCAGGTGGAATCTTGTCACCCTCCCTTAGGATACTTCTAGACATTGATGAGGTCACCTATCAGTTGTGCCTTTGGGCAGCAGCAGGAGTGCTCCCCACGATTCCGTGCCATGGAGGGGGTGCACAGGGCAGTTCCCAATGTGGGACTGCCAGTTAAATGGCGTTGGACCCCACATGACAAGTGACCAGACCCTGAGCTCTGCCAGGAGCAAGCCTAAACCAGGTACAGGCTCAGAAAGTACTTCAAAGGTTTCTTCCCTGGAAGAATCACAGACTCATTAGGGTTGGAAGGAACCTCTGGAGATCATCTACTCCAACCCCCCTGCCAAGGCAGGGTGACCCAGAGCAGGTGACACAGGAATGGGTCCAGGTGGGTTTTGAATGCCTCCAGACGGAGAGACTCCATGACTTCCCTGAGCAGCCAGTTCCAATGCTCTGCCATCCTCAGTGTAAAGAAGTTCTTCCTCATGTTGAGGTGAAACTTCTTGTGTTTATGGCCTCTGCTCCTCATACTATTGCTGGGCACCACTGAAAAGAGTCTGCCACCATCCTCTTGATATCCACCCTTGAGATACTTATATGCATTAATGAGGTCCCCTTTCAGTCGCCTCCTCTCCAGACTGAACAGGTCCAGCTCCTGCAGTCTCTCCTCATGAGAGAGATGCTCCAGACCCCAAATCACCTTTGTGGCCTCCTCTGGACTCTTTCCGGTAGCTCCGCGTTTTTCTTGAGCTGTGGAGCTCATAACTGAACACGGCACGTCAGATACGGCCTCACTAGGGCTGAGTACAGGGGCAGGATCACCTCATCGACTTGCTGGCAATGCTCTTCCGAACGCATCCCAGGATTCCGTTGGCGTGGGTGCAACGCAAGGGCACACCGCCGGCTGGAAGAGCGGAGCGGCAGCAGCCTGCGAGAAGTCGGGGACAAAGGACCCGTCCTGCTGCTGGGCGGGCTGAGCAGGCCCAGCTCCCTGCCGCCGCCGCCGCCCCCCGAGCGCGGCCTCTGCCGCGACCCGCCCCTGTCGCGCCCCCGCCCCCCGCGCCGGCCCCGCCGCCGGCCGCGCGCACGGCGCGGAGCGCGGCCCGGCCCCGGCGGCGGAGAAATGGCGGCGGCGGCGGCGGCGCGGTGTCCGGGCGGGTGGTGGGCGCTGTGCCTGTGCCTGTGCGCGGCGCTGCTGCCGCGGCCGGCGCGGGGTCTCACCGACCGCCTCTACTGCGGCCGCCGAGTCTGCTACGAGGTGCTGGGCGTCAGCCGGCAGGCCAGCAAGGCGGAGATCGCCCGCGCCTACCGGCAGCTGGCCCGGCAGTACCACCCCGACCGCTACCGCGGGGAGCCCGCGGGCGGCGAGGCCGGCGGGGCGCAGGCGGCGCACGAGAAGTTCCTGCTCATCGCCGCCGCCTACGAGACCCTCAAGGTGAGAGAGCGGGACCGCCGCCGCGGCCGGAGCCGCTCCGGTAAGCAGTCAGGGAGGGGAGGAGAAACACCCCGAAAATCGTCCTTCCGTAGCCAGCCCGAGAGTGCGGGAAGGAGGATGGAGTGCTCTTGAAAATCCTTCTGTGTCTAGAATTCGTTCTTTTTTTATTTATTTATTTGTGACGAACCGACTGGGCTTTATGTCGGAGGTATACCTTTAGAAGTAGCAGTGGCTCGCATAGCATATGGGATCTGTAAGGGAAGGCTTCTCAGGGCAAAGCATGTGTGACTTGGCAAAGATGGAACCCAGGAATGGAAGAAAGAGACCTGTGAGTGTTTTAAGGCTACAAGGGATTAGAAAAGGGAACTTTTTTTTTTTCTTTTTTTTTTTTTCCGGGGGTGGGGGGAACGGGGAAACGGAGTTTGAAAGGAATGCAGTTGAGCTTGGCAAAATTAAATTTCCCGTCCCTCAATTATATGGGGGGAAATGATGAAAAACTCAGAGAAAATGAGAACAATCAGGTCTTGAATTGGCCTTCCATTGGACAGATTCCATAGCCCTGTAAACTAATTCCTTTAAGTTTTGTAGAACAATCTTGTAATAGGTTCTTCATCTGAAAATCTTTTCCTGAGCAGTACTTATTAACTCCAGTCCATCTGGACTTCCCATTCTGAAGCTAAAAAACTTACTCTGTGGATTTTAGTTGCTTGTCTGTTTTCCAGTTTTAAATGCCTTTGCACAGTGCCTGCTTATTCATTTTAAGACTGCACATGTCATATGTGCATGGGCAGAGAAGTGTGAGAACAAATTAATTGAGAATATGAGAAAAGGACAAATTTCCTCTGTGTTTCATACTCACTTGGGCTGTTGCCAGTTTTACAGCAGCATGGTCCTTAATGAGATGTAAAACATAGGTATAACAGAGCAAGTGAAAACAGGAATTTAAACTTGAATGAGTTTTTCATCTCATCCTGCAGGATGAAGAAACACGTAAAGATTATGATTACATGCTGGATCATCCTGAAGAGTATTACAGACATTATTACCACTACTACAGCAGGAGACTGGCACCTAAAGTAGATGTCACAATAGTGATCCTAGTTACGGTGTGTGCCATCTCTGTGTTTCAGGTAAAATTTCACGTTTACATCATATTGCTCTGTGAGTTTCTGCACAAGAAGAGAAGTAGTGGCAGTTCTCATACTGTGCCATTTAACAAAAAGTGTCAGTGAGGAGCCCTGTTCCTGTATGCTGTGGTCCAGTTCTGTGTGGTGTCCGTAAAAATCCTGAAGTCAGAATGTACTTAGCAGATTTTTGACTGCCCTTGGTACCTTGAACAAATGTAGAGATAAGTTTCTTTTACTTTTGTGGAGACAAGGTGCATCTTTTATGAAGAATTTACTTGGTTCTTCCTGGCAGGCTCAGAGCAGCTCAGGCAGGACTAGTGCCCCAAATAACATGTGTCAGTTTGCCAAGATGCATAAGTAAATTTTTGAAAAACAGACTAATAGCAAACTGAATTCAAGATTCAATTCAGATGATAGGACTGAATATCAGGAGTTTACTAATGTGTGAATCTTGCATTGCAATGTATTTTAAGCACCACATGGATGAAGTCCAGGAGAGAAGCAAATTCAGTTCAGCAGAGTGTACTCTGGAGATGGTAGATCCAAGGCCAAGAAAACAGACTGTGTTTTAGATGAAAAAACTTGTACTGTTCCTGACACAAGAGGAGGAAAATGCATAACTTCTCTTTAGGATCTTTTAAATCACTGGTTCAAAACATCATTAAAAATACCCAAGAAGTTTAAGGAATGAAGCTTACGCCATGGTGCAGGTACCTCAATGTTTAGTGGGATATTGGAAGTTAAAATAAAAAAAAAGTTGATCAGAATTTGAGAACTTGAAGTAATAAATTCCAATGGCATATTCAACCAAATACCTAATTTCTCTTCAGATTTAGTTCCAATGGCAAAGTTCCATTTCACAGCTTATTTCTTATTTTGTCTGTAAATGGAGACACTCACTTTCCTGGAGTCCAACTGCCAAATGGTTCTAAAGTCAGTGTGAGCATCGATATAAACTGGTTTGCCCATCTTGCTTTCTCTTGTTTCTGCTTCTTGGCCTTTGCTAAGGTTGTGTAGTGGGTTTATGTCTGCGTTTTGTCTTGGTAAATGGTGTGAGATGTATTATTGTTTAAAAAGTTCTGTCAGTGAGACATGCTTGGATGTCCCGAGAATGAAAGCAAGCTGCTAACTTTTTCCCTCTTGTCAGTCTAGTTTCTTCCATGTTTTCTATGCCTCATCTCAGGTCATTTACAGGACACTAGATGGGAACAACATCAGCTCTCAGCTAGTCTTTGGGCTTCTTCTGTCTTCAGAAGGAAACATTCTCAGTGTTGTGCTGTACAGGGCTAGGAGTTGGATTTGATGATCCTTGTGGGTCCCTTCCAACTCAGGATATTCTATGATTCTGTGTTCACCCAGGCAGTGTATTTCTGGTTTGTTGTTTCGGGTTTTTTTCCCCACTCCCTTGAAATCCAGAGGGCAGCTGGAGATCAGAGAGGTATGTTGAGTCTTGTAAAGTGGACACTGCCAGACTAATGAGATTGTCACATACTTAGTCCATGTTCAAGGAACTGTTTTAAATGGGTGACAGTGTTATACTTAAATGTTCGTATACTAGCTGCTTTATTTATAAATATAAGAAGACAGGCTTCTGAGAATGGCTGGCACAGCGTGGTATTAACTTGCATGAGATTGCCATCTTCTCAGGAACAAAACCATTCAGAACAGTGTCTGCTTGTCCTTCCTTGTCGTCGTAAATTGCTGTGAGACACACTTCTGTACATCTGTTTTCCAGGTGCTTCACTGAATCTGGAGGGATGATTATAGCTTCTGTAGTACCACAGAAGTACTGTTAGCTTCAGTTTTTACCGTTACTGTAATGTAACTGTGGTTAAAAGTGTGTGACAGCATTACTTTTTTCTTTTTCTGGCAAACCCCCAAATAGGAATGTGTCTGTATAAAAACATGGTTTTTACTTTTACTGTTCTTAAATTACAGTTCTTCAGCTGGTGGAGTAGTTACAATGAAGCTATCAACTACTTAGCTTCTGTGCCAAAATACCGTATACAAGCTACTGAGATTGCCAGGCAACAAGGTTTACTCAACAAGACTAAAGAAAAAGGCAAGAACAGGCGGTCTAAAGAAGAAATCCGTGAAGAGGAGGAAGAAATTATCAAAGACATAATTAAAAATAAAATAGATATAAAGGGTGGTTACCAGAAGCCCAAAATATATGATATCCTTCTATTTCAGATCCTTCTTGCTCCTTTTTATTGGTGCAAATACATAGTTTGGTACTGTTGGTGGATTTATTGTTTCACTATTAAAGGGCAAGAGTATGGTGTGGAAGAGAAGTTGTATATCATACGAAGGTACATGAAAATGTCTCAGTCTCAGTTTGACAGCCTGGAAGATCATCAAAAAGAGACCTTTCTTCAACGGCAACTATGGATACGAGAAAACTATGAGGTGGGTAGTGATAGTGAAATCGGCCAGGAAATAAACTTTCTGACACAATTTGAAGTATTAGAAAGCAGGTATTCTTTATTACAGCACTGGACACACCCAGAGCATATATCCTCTAATCAAATGTGTGTTGTTAAACTTTACAAGAGGGTATTTATTCCATCATGGTCATACATATTCATTACAATATACTTCCTAGCTAATACATAAACGTCACTTTTCCTAGAAGTAATTTGCATGCATCCTACTCGAAGTCCTTTTATGGTTTTAGAGGGTCATCTGAATGGATCTCTGGTGGCTGTATTCACTGAGTGCTTCAATATTTCAGGTGACCTTTCCTTGAACATTTTCTTCGGGCATGTGCTGTTCCTTCTTGTTACATGCCAAAAACCCCAACTATATTCCTCATTATCTGTTCATCCACTGGTTCCAGCTACTTTTACATACATTTATCTTTTTTTGCTAATTAGTCTTTAAGGTCTGTCCAGCAGCTTCAGGAGAACTGAAAATTTTTCTTCTCTATGTTATTTATCAGTAGCCCTGGTGGAAAAACTGATGTTAGTTATCCAGCATTCCCAGAGCAATAACAACAATGTGGTATGACAAGGTTATTATGGTAGGTTGAAGGCTATTGTCTATTCTCCAAGCAGTAGTAATTTGTAATAAGAATTACGCAGATTGTCTGAAACTCCTATGTAATCAGTCTTCTAAGCTGTTAATTCCTGGCTCAGGGGATTTTGATTGTTTGTTTGTTACTGTTTTGGTTTGGTTTTCCCAACTGTCCTTTGATAGTTCTTTGGCCTGTGGTGAGTCATGGGCTGTTCTTGAAGTACTGTACACCTATTCAAGTAAGGATGGCATAAAAAACATCATTGGGCACAACTTCTACTTTTACCATGCATAGTCAATAAATCAATACTCAGTAGTAAGTAGTCAATATATAATTTTTAAGAATTCTGTGACAGCAGAGAAAGAACATTAGCCACAGCATAGAATTTGCAGTCCAGAATGATTTGGGATGCTGGGGCATGGCAGGTTGACAAAACCCTTCTGTTGTTCCATGGAGGTGCATCTGTAGGCCATTTGGTGGGAGGTTTCTAAAGAAAAACATGACAATATGAACTTGGTCTGCTTAAGGGGAAAAGGAGGTGGTGCTGCTGTTCTGCATATGCTGGGAAAAGAGATGGGATCATGGCAGGACACCAAAGATAAGAGAATGTTTCTTCAAAAGCAGGCAGGGGTGGATTACTCCACAAACTTGAAGAGGAAGATAGTAAAATAGGTACTAATGTAAGGAAAGGATTAGCTGCCGGGTAGGTGTACGTGTTCAGTTAGGATGGGTTTGCTAGAAAACAATTAGGAAGTCCAAAGACTGAGTAATGCTGCTAGTCAAAGTAGATGTTAATATGGAAAAAGATTGGATGGATATCGTGTCGTAAAGAAAAAAAGCGCCCTGGTGTCTCATCCATGCAGTTTTAGACTAAGGATGTTTTGGTCACTGAATGTGAAAGAGCTGTATTTGCCACAAGTGAAGTCTGTTTAGCTCACGCTTGTCTCCTGTGGTGCCCAGCACTTGATTTTCCATGACAAATACATGAACAGCTGCACCTGTATAGTAATATTTATCCAACATAATTTGCAGCTTTGTGACTTTATGAAAAGGAAATGGTGTCTTTGTAGGTAATTGCTTTAATGAATTTTTACCTAGTCACTGGAATGCATTAAAGTTTTCAGTGCCTGCTGTGCCATCTGGTCGTGAGTTCATCAGTACATGTAGAAGGTGGTAGAAGAGGATTTTTTTAAGCCACCTGGACTCCTGCTTATGCTAGTATTACTGGAAATGGAGAATAATCATGCTTTATTCTCTTCTTGTGCTAGCTGTGCTTTTGTGTACCACTGCCATATCCTCACTTGAAACTTAGTCATGTATTTTCTAGGCTGAAACAAACTACGCTGTAGTGTTTCTCCCCAAAAGCTTGTCTGTTCCTTCATGACTGGAGATGTCTATCTGCATATTGTTCAGTTTTCCAGGATGAGAAAGACCAGGAATTCAATACACAGGTGCATCATGGAGCTCCACAATATTTTTACTGTTTCCTAATGATTTTTAAAACTTTTATGATCACTGAGCATTGAGTTTGTGTATTTGTGTAGCCATCTATAATACAATATTTTTAAAATCTTGTTCGTGCATAGCAGAACTCTAAATTTAATTGTCGTTTGAGTCAGACTAAGTCGCATGACACCAAGATGATAAAATCATGGATGGTGTTGAGATTTATGCTGGCAGCATCTCCATAGACTGCCTCCCAGAATAAAAATGCAGATGCTATTGCTCTTTTTTTTGCCTTTTCTTTAAAGATTATTGACTTTGCTGATAACTGTAGATTCCATTACAGTGACACCATTTCTTGACAGAATATAATTGTTTATCTTTTAGTACTGTAAATACTAGATGCAGAGATATTAACTTCATTGAGAACCTTAGGAACAGAAAGTTCCACAGCAGTGTTCTATTAGATGATGACTTTGAAAAGGGAGAACAGCTAAAATGAGGAGCTGAACAGCTGCATTGAACAGTATGTGTGCTGAAAGGGACTCACAAACTTAGCTTTTCGGAGCTTTAGACATTGCTTAGTGTGTTTTTTCTTTTGTTGAATGCATTGAGCATCTACTTTAGCAAAAAAAAACAAAATTTGGAGCTTACGGGAAGGTAGTTTCGCTCTCAGCAAAAACATGAAGCATCTTGGGCAGCAGTAGGCTCTTGAGCTCCAGGTGCTCCAGCACTGCTTTCTGGGCTCTTCTTCCACACCGCAATCCAGTCTTTTGTAAGAACAATAAGCTGGCAAATGGTTGAAGTATAAACACTTAACACCCCACTGGAGGCTCACTTAAGCCGTTTCTTCATCCTTATTAAAAACTTCTGTCTGTCTTACCAGGTCTATAAACGAGAACAAGAGGAGGAGTTAAAGAAGAAGATGGCCATGGATCCCCGATGGAAGAGATACCGGCGGTGGATGAAAAATGAAGGACCTGGAAGACTGACTTTTATTGATGATTAAAAGTTGCTGAACAAAATGTGTGCTAATGCTGAAAGTGATTCACAAAACTTTTCGCTACATCATTCAGAGTTTTGTCTGCTGTGGCTTAGCAGTGATCTAAAACTCAGGAACTTTTACATCAGGCCGAAGCATAATACAGGTTTACCATTTTTATAAATCAGGCCTATTAAACAGGCTCAGCCTAATGTATATATGCCATTCACTTGGGGATATCAGTGTGGAATTCATTATTCCAAACAATGTATTTTTGCTAGATACTTCGTATTCATCATCAACAAAACCATAACTCTAGTATTTCAGAAAATGTTTTTAGTCAAAACCTTGGCACATCCTGGTTTTCCTCTTTAAACCGAAGGGTTCCTGCAAGTGGACACTGAAAATGCTTATAAAGGATTCCGAAGCAAGGACCATTTCCTGTTTTCCTCTCTTTCCCCCTACTTTTCAATCTAATTTCTAAGATGCCAAATTGGTTTTTTTTCATGTAAACAATATGGGGATTATACAAGACTACTGCTATTCCTGCTTCACTTGGAAATGGATTTTATTCTTTGTGGGAATAAATGATGCATGATTGATCATCATCGTGATGCCAACAAGCCTTAATTCTTTGTTCTACAGAGTAATTCATGAAATAGTATGCTTGGATATTTTGTGTTTTTTCATCTTGTACTTTGGGTTATACCTGTTTGTTCAGAACAAGTATACCAGTGAATATTAGTCTATTAAATGTGACATTTCTTTCACCAAAGTATTGGTTAAAGGGAAAAATGACCCTTTTGTTTTAAAGGGCAATTTTTATGCCTTATGTAAATAAAAGTTTGTATATGCAGACTTAATTAGTTTTAAATTCTAAATCTTAAGTATTCATTACATTTATCTCTTCTGATCAGACCTCTGAGTACTTAGAATAAATAATGCATAACAGCAGTCTGTGGTTTGCTCTATAACAGCCCAGGTCAGAGAGTTTCTGTGATTTGCTGGTAAAAGGGATTCTGTTACCTTACTCCTCTTCAGTAATTTTACTGGGGAAGGACAGATGGGAGCATAGTCTTTCTTCTATCATCACACCTGCAAAAGTAAGTTCCTTAGAAGGGAACTGATGAAAACAGTGCCTTGTTAGCTGCCTTCTGTGGAGATTGGTTCTGGGAGCGCAGGTTTTGAACTTGCTGCTCCTGACCTTTTGCACATTTTTGAAATGTTTCAGTTTTCTGTTTAAAATAACATTCAAAAACATGTGTTGTGGTCTTAGGCCCAGCTGGAGATGGAACACCTCGCAGATGCTTGTTCAATTCCCCTCTCTTTTCCCCCCATGCTGGTAGAATGGGGACAAGAGTCAAAGTAAAACTTGGATGTTAAGAACAGTTTAATAATTGAAAATAAAGTAAAATACAGTAATAATTGGAAATAATGGTAATACAAAGAAAACAAACAAGTGATGCACAATGCAATTGCTTACCACCCACTTACCACCGATGCCAGACTGCCCTTCCTGTACTCAGATCAGCTGGCCTTCTGGGTAACCCCCCGGTTTATATACTGGGCATGATGTTCTCTGGTGTGGAATATCCCTTGGGTCAGTTCAGGTCACTTGTCCCAGCTGTGCTCTCTCCCAGTTTGGGTTTTTTTGTGTATCTTCTCACTGGCAGAGCATGAGACAAGGAGGGAAAAAGTCCTTGACTTCGGATAAACACGACTTAGCAAAAATCAAAACACTGGTGTGTTATCAACACCATTCTCATTCTGAATCCAAAACACAGCACTGTAACAGCTACTGAGAAGAAATTACCCTAGCTGCAACCAGGACAATACCCACTGCTTATTACATGTCATCTGTGTCATGCCAAGTTTCACACTCCCCCATATCCCATCACCTTCCCTATTTATCTGTTTTGATAGATATACAAACATCATTCTCTTAGTCAATGGAACACCTCTTGAGCAAGAGGACACCTGCTGTCAGTTGTAGAAATAGGGGCCCCTACAGGTGGGGAATAGGACATATTCTCTCCAAAATGCTAAAAACCCTGAGTCAGTTTTTATGTCAGTTTATCTGATAGCTTTTCCACAGCTGCAGTAATGGGGGAAGGAATACTGTCTTCGTATTCCTGGATGTGGAAAATCACTTCACCTTCGTTGTGCATCATCTTTCCAATTTATTGTTGCCAAGGGGTTGGCATGTGTGGTTGGTGCACTCTGTTCAAATTTCCACCATGAATCACTAGCATAAGACATCATCTGCACCTGAGGAGAGCTGCACATTGTCCAGGTCAATATTTATAATTCCTCATATGGCTAATTCCCTCAGGTATACAACACATTTCTCCATTGCAGTCCATTTGCTTAAGTTACATGGAATACCTTCTTATAGGGACACCTTGCCCTCACACTTCATAAGAGTCACCTCCACAGACAAAGGGCTTGTGTCTTTTTTCCCATTGCTTTGTCAATGCCTGGTTTCTTAGCAAGCAATCCTGACTCCCTGGCTTCCTTACTCTCTAATTCCACACTGTTGGCTCTGTTGTCCCAGCACTGGAGCAGCCAGGTGATAATACAGTCACCTGGACAATGACTGAAATCTTCTTGTATCTCCCGTAGCTCACTCAGGGAAAGGGATCTAGCTGTGATTGTTTCTTCTGTCTCTTCTTCCAGTTCTTGTGATGGCCTTGATGATGGCTCTGTAATTCACCTTTGTGATGCTGTTGCTTCTTCATCCTCTTCACTCTCCCTGTCCTCCTTGACTGTTTTTGCTAAAGCTTTTTTACAGGGTGACTTTCATGTACATTTCTTCTGCTTCTGTACAGGGGTAACTGACACTGGCACCTGTTGATTCTGTTTCAGTGCTTTCAGTGGCCGTTCCTGTTACTGGGGTTGGAGCAGCTGCAGTGTCTCTCACAGTGGCTGGAACAGTTGCGAGGCCTGTTTTCATCTCATTGTCAGATTCAGAGACCTTCTTTTCCCCCTTAGAGTACAGAGGCTCAATAAACCTGGGCTACACTCCAACATGTTGCAGTGATTTGGGTCCTCTCTGGGGTGCCAGGGTGACAGCACACTTTTTAAATACAGCTTACTAGTTTTCTGGATTCTGCACTTGCTCAGGGATAAGGTGCAAACATCTTGAAGGTGCCCACTGCCCTACGTACTGCTGTACGTAAAATCCCACACACCCTGCTACTACAAACTGTTCAGCTGTCCTGGTTACAGCTAGTTAGAGTTAGTTTTTTCAGTAGCTGCTTTAGTGCTGTGTTTTGGTTTCAGAATGAGAATGGTGTTGATAACACACTGATGTTTGCATTTTTGCTAAATTGTGGTTATCTGAAGTCAAGGACTATTTTTTTCCTCCTTGTCTCATGCTCTGCCAGTGAGAAGATACACAAAAAAAACAAACTGGGAGGGAGCATAGCTGGGACAAGTCACCTGAACTGACCCAAGGGATATTCCACACTAGAGAATACCATGCCCAGTATATAAAATGGGGAGAGTTATCTGGTTTGGGAAGGAGGACTCTGATATCAGTCAGCAGGTAGTGAGAAATTGCATTGTGCATCACTTGTTTGTTTTCTTTTTATTATCATTATTATTTCCCATTATTATTGTATTTTACTTTATTTTCAATGATTAAACTGTTCTTATCTCAACATACGAATTTTACTCTAATCCTTCTCCCCATTGCACTGGGTTGCAGGTGGAGAAGAAGGGGTGGAGTTGAGCAAGTGGCTGCATTGTGCTTAATTTCCATCTGGCCTTAAACCCCAACAGTTCTTTCTGCACCCAAGCATGGACCCAAAAGGTTGATACAAGGACAGGTCTGACCAAAGTGTGTTAAAAGAAAATTGTTACAAACATTCATTGTGGTAGTTTAACAGTTGCTAGTTGCAATGCGGACTTATTCACTCTCATATTTGTGGCATTTTGTCTGTACTGTACCAGTGATACTTTACTTGCAGGAGTTGTTCTCTGTGGTGTATTTTGCAGGATGGGACTATGATATGACAGTGTCACTGGCCAGGACAACAATCAGGTGTACGTATTCAGCATTGCAGGCACATCTGTGCTTTGGGAGTTCTTTTCTGTGAACGATTAATAATCTATTTTTCTCCTCAGAGAAATAACCTATGGGGGGGACACCTTCCTATGTTTTTCTCCCTTTCCTTTTTTCCTTCCTTGTCCTCCAGGCTGATTATGGTAGGCAAGAATTTTTAAGATTTTGAACATCCTTTGACTATCTTTGAAACCCAACTGGTCTTTTTGCCAGGAGCTAGCATGTTGTTGCAAATGGTTCAAGTCTTCTTTAAGGCCAGATAAATAATTGAGAACATTACCCAGAGACCTCCCTGAAAGCTGGATAGTTTGGAGTGGTGAGAAGGAGAGCCGAAGTAAAATTTTTATGTTGAGATAAGAAGAGTTTAATAATTGAAAATCAAGTATAATACAATAGTAATAGGAAATAATAATAACAACAATAACAAAAAGGGAAAAAAGCAAGTGATGCACAATGCAATTGCTCACCACCCAGTGACTGATGCCAGACTCCCCTTCTCAAACCAATTTGGTAACTGTCCCCGGTTTATGTACTGGGCATGACATTCTATGGTGTCCCATATTTTATGGAATATCCCTTTGGTCAGTTGCGGTCACCTGTCCCTGCTACGCTCCCTCTCAGTTTGGGAGAGCATGAGACATGGAGGGAACAAAAAGTCCTTGACTTTGGATAAACACAACTTAGCAAAAACACAAACATCAGTGTGTTATCAACACCATTCTCATTCCGAATCCAAAACACAGCACTGTAACAGCTACTGAGAAGGAATTAACTCTATCCCAGCTGAAACCAGAATAGCATGACAGAAATATTACGCTGAATCTCTGTACACAGTAGCAAAATTGAAGAGGAACTGCTAGATTGTTCCTTCATCTCTGCTGAATGTAGAGTAGCAATGAACTTAATTCACTTTGTATCTAATTATCAATTAAAATCTAAGAATTGTTAAAGAAGGTATGCAGAAAAGGCTGTGTTTGCTTTCATTAAGTAATCTTAGGGACATTGCAAAGATCCTTGTGAACTGAGAGACCACAGCTTCGGTGTATTGCTGCTTCATCCCTCAAAACACAGTCTCCACTGAAAGAGTGGAAGAGGAAAGATTAAGTTGCTGTGGTAGAAACAGAGAATGAAGGTAAGGACAAATACAGTGTTGCTGACTATTAGAAAAGACAGTTATATCTGTAAATGAACAAGGTAATTGTATACATGAGGATCTAAACCTGTGTGTGCAGTTTCACAGGCTGACAGCTGTACTCTCTTGACCTTCTGCCTCATTTTGCTCTCTCCTTTCCCAAGCCAAGTATTCGGGTTGCGCAAATCAGAAGTTGAAACATGGATCTGTTTTCCCTTGTTGTCTACCTTCCTTGTAATCAAGATTAATTTCCTGATCTGATACTACAGTGGAAATCTGTGCAGTGGAGGTACAGTCCTGGCAGAGGACAGAGCTGTATCTTCCAGTGGCAATGATGTTTTGTTCCTGTAACACTTGTGGCCTGATACCAAGTGGATGGAGAAGTCAGAGGTATCCTACAACCTGCTGGAAATCAGCCATTTTGCTGGCTCAGCTTGGAGTTCCGTCTTCTCTAGACATGTCACCCCTTTGAAAATAATCAGATGCAGACATACATTCATCGAATGCAGCAAAAATTTGCTGGGCAGCGACACTGCAGTCACTGTCATTTCTGTGACAAAGGACAGAAAAACTCAAGTGTCTTTAGAAAACCGTCAGTGCTGCAGTGACACCTCATTATCAGAGGCTACTGGGCATTTCTAGACTATTGTAGTTTTAAATTATATCTGTCTTCTGGGCATAAATTTTCTGAGACTGCTGAGAGTAACAATACTAGGCCTAGTATGAATTCACTTGAGAGAGAAATGTCAGTACTGGGTAGTGGTGAAATCATTATGGGGAAAAAAGTTGCAAGGTATTAGGATCTTGGAGAAGATTCAGTGTGTCTTTTCTATGACCATGCTGAGGCTCTGATTAAGGCACAAGCATGTGCATGCCTGGTTGTCCCTACAGAATCATAAAGTCATTAAAGTTGGAAAAGAACGTTAAGACCATCAAGTCCAACCATAAATGCAGCACCACCACCATGTTCACCACTAAACCGTGTCCTCAGGTGTCATATCCACATGCTTTTTGGACACTCACAGAGATGGTGACTCTACCGCTTCTCTGGACAGACTGTTCCAATGCTGTACAACCCTTTCAAGGAAGAAATTTTTCCTAATATGTAATCTAAACTTCTCCTGGTGCACGCTCAGGCCATTTCTTCTTGTCCTCTCACTTGTTACCTGGGAGAAGAAGGCTGACCTGGCTACAACCTCCTTACAGGCAGTTGTAGAGAGTGATAAGGTCTCCTTGAGCCTCCTTTTCTCCAGGCTAAACAACCCCAGCCTCTTCTCACAGGACTTCTGCTCCAGACTCTTCGCCAGCTTTCTTGCCCTTTTCTGGACATGCTCCAGTGATGTCTTTAAGCAGAATTCTTTGTCCCTTCCTTTGATCTCTGTTGCAGATGAAAGCTGATGGTATCATTCTCACCTTTAACTCCTCCTTTGAATACAAATTTGTGGGAAGAGATAAGATAGAATTGAGCTGTAGGCTGTGAGACGGTGCTGCAGAGGCACATGGCAGCACAAAGGAGCACATGGCAGCACAGAGAAACTTGTCTCCACCGCACCCTGGAGGGAGGAGGTGTCACACAGCAGATCCCTATGGAGAGGAGCCTGCCGGGAGCTGACAGACGGTGAACAGCGAGTGATCATCCCATAGAAGGACATTTAGAAAGTGTGTTGCTGATGTAGCAACACAGGATAGGTCATGTAGTGAGAATTGCCATATAAGGAAATACTGTGCCTTCGAAAAGTGTATAAAACCAGCTCATTCCTTTGAATAAACAATTCAGATTCCCTGCCAGTCTGGGTCCGTGCCTCAATCACCAACACAAATAGATGTTGTCAGGTGGATTAAACAGGTGCTGCTTGAAGTTTACAGAAAGCTTTTTTATTTTATGTCCTGCTTGGCAATCGTTTAAACCAGAGCTGCAGATCACATCTTCTTTGGCACTCAGCCTTGGGTTCTGCTTGACCTGAGTGGAACTTTATTCAAGACACTGTAGAGGACACCTCCCCATATTATGAAAACCAACCACTAGAGACCCCCAAAGAGGCCCATGCAGGTGCGGTGACATGTCATAAGGCTGCGCAAACTAAATGACTATGCATGAGGTAGGTGGGTTTATGTAAACTTTTGTGTATAAATTCTCTCAGTATTTACTCCTTGGTGTGCTTGATTTGTAGGAAAACTTCTGCCTTGCATCCTCTGCACAATCTACAATGTCTTCTTTCTAAACCTGACTCTTTGTCTGTGTTCCTAAAATGTCCAAGTTCCAAAAATTTGGCAACACCAGCACCTCAATGTTTTTCTTCTTGTGAGGGCCCAGAACTGGGCACATGACGTGAAGTGTGGCCTCACCAGTGCCAAGTAAAGAGGGACAATCACTGCCCTGGTCCTGCTGCCACACTATTGCTTATACAGGCCAGGATACCATTGTCCTTCTTGGCCACCTGGGCACATGCTGGGCCATGTTCAGCTGCTGTTGACCAGCAGACCCAGGTCCTTTTCTACCAGGCTGGCCCAAATACTGACCCCTGGGGAACACCACTAGTGACCAGCTGCCAGCCGGATTTAACTCCATTCACCACAACTCTTTGGCCCCAGACATCCAGCCAGTTCTTTACCCAGCAAAGAGTTCATTCATAAACACCATGAGCTGACAGTTTTTCCAGGAGAATGCTGTGGGAGATGATGTCAAAGGCTTTGCTGAAGACAACATCCACAGCCTTTCCCTCACTCTCTAGGTGTCACCTTGCTATAGAAGGACATCAGGTTGGTCAGGCAGGACTTGTCTTCCACAAACCTATTCTGGCTGGGCCTGAATTCCTGGCTGTCCTCTCATATGTCCAGAGCAACCATTTGAGGCTATAAGCTTCATCCCACCAACTTTTTTAACAAGCCAGCAAACTAATAGCTGGCAAACCCCTGCCGAAAAGTGGGAGGACTTATTTATGGTCACTGCTGAAATGGTGGTGAACAGCGCTGGGTGGGGAGAGGGGAGATGCAGCAACACTGGCAGCAGTTGCCAGGCATTTGGAACCTAACAGCTGCCTGTGGGCAGAAGACATGTTTGGAACTCCATCTCTGTCAGTGTTCAAGACCAAGATGGATGGGGCTCTGAGCAACCTGATGTAGTATGTGGCATCCCTGCCCAAAGTGGTGGAGTTAGAACTAGACCATATTTAAAGTCCCTTCAGATCCAAACTATTCTACGATTCTGTGAATTCCCTTTCTCTTCTCGTCTTCCCCCCTCTTTTTTCCCCCACTTCTTTCCTCCCTTTCCCCCCCTTTTTCCTTTGTCTCTCCTTTTCCCCGTTTTTTTCTTTTCTTTTTTCCTTTTTTTCTTCCTCCCTTTTTTCCTCCCTTTTCCCTCTCTCTTTTCCTCCCCCTCCCCCACCCACTCCCCACTTTATTTTTTTGTTTCCTTTTCTTCCCCTTTATTTTTTCCGCCCGTGCTTTAACCAGCAGGTTTCCTGCCCCCAAAGAAGCTCGAGCCCTAAACCCAGCGCCGCTGTCAGGCGCTGCAGGCGGCAGCGCGCAGGGGGTTCCGGCCGAGCGCCGGGGCGGTGCCGCGGGGGCTGCGGGCGGAGCGGCCCCGGCCCCGCCCCGGGGCGGAGGGAGCCGAGCCGGGCCGAGCTGAGCCCAGCCCGCCGGAGTCGCGCTGCCCGCCCGCTTCATCCCCTCGTCTTCTTCTTCGCGGCTTCGGTATGTCGTCGGGCGGCAGCTTGAGCACCATGCAGCGGCTGGTGGAGCAGCTGAAGCTGGAGGCGGCCGTGGAGAGGATCAAGGTGAGCCGGGGTGCGGGGCCCCCGGGACCGGGGGTAGGCGCGGGCTGCGGCGACCCCCGCGGCGGGGCGGGGGAGAGGAGCCGCTCCTGCCTGTCCCTCCGCGCTGATCCGCGCCGCCCGCCCTGGGAAGGAAGGGGGTGAGGGGTGCGTGTGCCCAGCGGACCCCGAGCCCCGGCCCCGCGGGAGCGATGGAGCGAGTGCCATTTGTTGGTGGAAGTAGCCGTGATAAATAATACAGCAGCTCCTCGTTAGTTCTGCCCCAGCAAGCAGATAATCGGGAGTAGTTCCTCGCAGCGGAGCCAGCCCGACTGCCCCCGGCTTCGGAGCGCTGGCAAGATCTGCAGGGGGAGGCGGTGCGGGGTAGTACCCGCTGGCACACTTGGGGAAGGCAGGCGATTTGCTACGCATGCATGAACCTTCTCCTGCTTGCACATTTCCAGACAAAGGCATCATGATGAGGCAGTCCTGTCATCTGCCGGCTCCTCAGGTTTGGTGACCTGACCGAGACAGCTCTTGGTTTCCAGCAGAGGTGGGGGGTCCATCACCACGCACAAAGTCCAGCATAGTCTGTGAAGTGATGGAGGTCAAATCAGTTTATATCCTGCACTTTTCTTGTCTCCCTCCTTGCATTCGCCATTTTTCTCTGGCCAGTCACAAAAGACGAGCTTCCTCAGTCTGAACGACAGTGCCAACACATTGCAGGAACTTAGCTAATTGATTTAAAAATAATTCAAAATACTTGTTCCCACTACTCTGGCCTGGGCTGGTGAAAATTTGAAGTGCTCATTGCAACGTGAAACCACTATGGTTTTTGGATATCATCCTAATCAATTTGTTAATGTTACTACATTTTATTAGCAAAACTGAATCAGCAGATGCTTTATTCACTAGAAGTGACTGTGTTTATCCCTGCAGTGAGGTGTGGGAATATGTGAAAAACAGCACGTTTCAGAGTAGAAATACAGACTCTTGTGGCAAGAGGGGTATTGTCAAACACTGAAATGGTTGCCCACCAGTTATTGTTGGTGCCTGGATCTCTGTTCCTGCTCATTTTGAGGCATATACCTCCTCCCCGCTGTTTTTTTATAGATGGGTAGTGGCTATAAGATACGTAGTTTGTAGTTTACAGGTGTTACTTTGTGGCAGTAACATATTTTGAAGCTGAACTTCTCAAGGCTGCGTATTTTTCATGAGTTTGCTTGTACTCCAGGGAGGCTTGTCCTTGATGGACCTCACTCTCATTTTTCTTGCAGCATTGTGCACAGCAGTCTCTTTCCAGGTCTGCTGTTCTAGGAGCCTGTTCATGGCTCTGAAATGACACACAATTAAAAATAAATAGTGTCATCTGTGTTTCTCTACATACAGTATAAAAATAATGTGAAATATATTCAGCTGATGAAAAACCACTCGGTTCAGTTTTAGCAAGCACTGAAATAGGAGAAAACATTGTTTCATCTACTTTGAATAGACAATGTGTTTCCAGACGGAAGCTGGTTATGAAAGGATTTTTAAAAATACATTCCATACTGCCAAGTTCCAGTGGTGATTTTGTTTACCCTGCCGGCTAAAACAGCAGACAGGAACAATATTTTGAGAAAGAGGAAACTAAGTAGGAAAGAAGTACCCATACACATCTTGCATGCAGGAGGCTGCTGAAGGGAGCGTGTTTGTCATGTGATGAAATACGGCAGAAACTTTCTGTGTGAACAGCAGAAAAGAAGAATGTTATAGGGCATAGGTAGGACTAAGAGTAGGCAGTTCTGGTTTGTATCTTTTGAGGATATACCAGGATATATATACCTCAGTATGTATTGGGGGGTCTGGCAGCAAAGTGTAAGGAGATGCTGTAGGAACTGCTAACTCTTCAAGGAAAAAGCTCCACATGGCCTTGACCTGACCAGTGTTGGCTAGTGGCATCTCTGCCTGATAGCCATGTGGTGCACAGTTGGGCACCACAAGGGGCAGGCACTGTGGTTGAGGCAAGGGCGCTAATGCTGCAGGGGGTCCAAGGGACTGGGCAGGGCAGGAGAGCTCCGCAGCCTCCAGAAAGGACTTTTCCTCAGGTAAGGAAGGAGTGATGAAACATGCTGACTTAGCAGGAATCCTTGCTGCAGATGGTTCTCCCTGTACTCTGCTCAAGAGAACCTGGGAGGCTGAGAGAAAAAGCTTCTCATTACAGCTCCCCGAAGTGCCGACAGCTGCTGGGTACATTGAAGCAGTTATCAGGATGAGTGTCCTGGAGGAGAGCCTGGAGGAGAGCTGGAAGACAGTGAACAGGAGAGCAGCAAAATAGCAAACAAAAGTGTGTGCTAGGCCACATTTCCCATGTGTTTCCAGATGCTGTTAGATGGGATGGCCCAGAACCAAAATTCCACTGGGGTTCTGGGGTGGTTCCTTCAGACAGGAGGCTGGGAAGTTTGGATCGTCCTTCTTTTTGGCAACACTGCAGAGCTGTGTAGGAAGAAAAATCAGTATTTCAGGAGTCCTGTAACAAAAGCAGAGGTGAGGTCAGAGGGGAACTTATAGTTCCATCAATATGTTTAGTATTTTCTTTTATAAAATATGTTTCAGACAGCATGAGTTTTAACAGTTCACTGCAGCTGTTCCTAATGTGTGTCTGGGAAGCAGGGAATTCCTCTACATTTTCCTTCAAAAATGTAGGCACATGACTGACTTGCCATCCACAAGGAGAGCAGGGGAGTTCCGTGCTGAAGACATTTTACCTTTGGGATCCTGGGCTTGTTCTGCAGCTCTGGACTCTCCTTTTGGGGGGCCAGAGTGTGGATTTGAAGTTCTCACTTCACTGCTGGGGGAAGATGACAATTTGGACTTCAAAAGCTTTTCATCCTCATCTTTTTGCTTTCATTCCTTGTTATACTCTGTGTTGTTTAGAAGTTTGGAATGAAAATCCTTTAAATAAATTATCAGAGGATATAAGAGTTCAAATATAAACCTGAAAACATTACAGTAGATTGGAAAATGGTCATGGCTGTGAGCATTTTAATGAGGAGAAATTGCATCACACTTGCACCTCAGTCCTCTGCACTCTTCTGGCTTATCACTGGCATAGTATTTCATGGGTGCTTCATCAGAGCTTTGTAAATTGTGCTTCTGTGCTAATTTACTTGGTGTTTCAGAATCCAGGAGGTGATTTGGCTGCACTCCAGCTCTGTTTGATAATAGCTCTTCAAGAGGAAATGCTTAATAGATGCTTGTGAATGAATTAGTTTCCTCTCTGGATTTGTTTTTCCTTTTCAGGTCTCTCAGGCAGCTGCAGAACTCCAGCAGTACTGTATGCAAAATGCCTGCAAAGATGCCTTGCTTGTTGGGGTTCCTGCAGGGAGCAATCCCTTCCGAGAGCCCCGATCCTGTGCTCTGCTCTGAAATCAGGTAATAAAGTCATAGATGCCATGACAACCACTCTGATTTGAAACTCAAGCCCTTGGAGGGACAAAGACAGATGGTGATAGTTGTCTGAGCGTTAAGTTCTTGCTCAAGTGTTCATCATTTCCCTGCTGGCTCTGCAAACTGTTTTCTGGGTTTTTTAGGCATGGCAGTTGAAGCATGTGTGTCTTCTACAGCTCTTTCTAGAGGTGTTTTGTTTATAAGTTGTTTTTTTGTTCGGGGGTTGTGTTTTTGTGTTTGATCAGCAGTAAGGTCATTAGAAGCATCCAAACTAATTAAAATTGTCTAAGACACACAGCTGTGTTTGACACAGCCAGACACTAGACAGTCACATATCCAGCTTGGAGAAGTAAGACCAAGTTGTGGCAATTTTATATGTTCTGATGACTAGCTCACAGGTTAAGCAAGAATCATGTTAAAATACGTTTTCATCTTTAATGTCATATTTTAGTTCATTTCGCTGTGCCTATCCTTAGGCTCTTCCTGTGCTTACTGTTGGTACAGTACCAAAACCAGTGGAAGCAGAGAGGAGCTGAGGCAATCTGTAATCACATCCTTTGTAACCTTTTCCAGCACAGGGCTAAAGGATGAGCTACTCCCTGAACTCTGCCTTAGTGCTCTGCATTGCTTGTACCTGTGTAACACCTGCAGAGTAGGTGGGTGGGTGACCGTCCAACATTTACAAATCTGTATGATCCAGTTCCATGATTCCCAGTCTGGCTTCTCCCATTTGTCACAAAGGTTATCAATGATCGCAGCAGGAGAAAGAAAGGCCATGCATGCTAGTAGTCTTGAGTAGAACAACACCATAACTTGGAAAGTCTATGTCTTTTGCTTGACAAAAAAATGTGGAAGTAGGATATTCAGACGGGGTTACTCCTCCTTAAAAGAAAAAATAAAAATAGTTCCTGCCAGAGAGCTGAAAAATCTACAGAGAGGAAGAAACACTGAAGTCTGTTCTTTTGATGAGAGTGCTATTATAGAAAAAATGAATGTTTTCTCTAAGGGCAGTATTTAAGCTAGAACATAAAGTACTTGTAAAATCTTCCCCTTGCTGCTGCCACCTGTTCCTGAGCTTGCACTTGAGCTTTTGCCTCATCAATAGCACGGCTTTGATTGTTGCTATGTAGGTTTAACAAAACAGGATTGAACCTGTTTTGAACCTGAAAGAAAGGGAACAACTGAACATGAGATGTTCTTCTGCAAAAACTTGTTGAGGGTGAAGCAAAAGCAGATTTTCTTTATTTGGGTGCTACCTGTAATTATTTATGCAAATAAGATAAAATTTTTAATGACCATTGCATATGTTCTTCCGTTATTTAGGCAGCCTTTCTACTTTTTCTTTTTTTAGGGATCTCTGTGTGTGTGTGTCTACCTGTTCTGAGGTGATCACATCATACAGATACACTACAAAATATTTTCTCAGAAGAGCTTGATGATTAATTTATGATACTTTTAGAAATGCATAGCTCAGCCCAGGATGTCATTTGGTGTTTTTTTGCTGATAGATCAAATATTTAGTTTATTATTCTTGTGTTACCTTAGGAGCATAAGAAAATCAGAGCAAAGTAAAAAAGCCAGTTAAAATTTTTATGATATTACGAGGATACCAACATCCAGCAAAGGAAAGTAAGTTTTTGGTTTTTCTCAGCGCGAAGGAGCTTTTCTGTTGTAATTTGTAAGAGAAATGTATCAGCTTAAGAAAATGGCATTTAATGAACTTTTTTTTTCCTCTTATAGGAAAGGTCATTGGAGAATTGCCTTCAAGCATGACATGAATAACAACTGCCTTTCCTTCACAAGAAAAGTCTCTGTCTTTTATTTGGCTAAAACAGCATCCTAGATATTTGTCTATGTGTTCTTGTGTATCCATATTCCACTATCTTTTAGTAATGTTCTTAAAGTTTTTTAATGTAACTCTTTCTCTTTTCATAATCATCACCACTTTTACTACACTGTGCTAACTATAAAAATATTACTTGAGAAGTTTACATTTTAGAAATTAAAAACGTGAATTTTTAACCAAATTACTTACTCCAGTCTTGATAAACCGTAACACTGGAATAATAGCAAAAACTGTTCATGGGGATTTTTTTTTTCCAAAATAAAACAACCCAAAAGTGAATAATTAAAGTATAAAGCTAAATGCTGTTAGTGCAAGAGTAATGTCCTCAGGGGACATTTTGCTTCCATTAGCAAGACCTGGAACCAACTTTATTTTTTTTTCAAGTGCATCTCAGTGTATAAGTGACACATTTTAGTAACTGCTGAACACAATATGTAGCAGAGGCTTGATTACTAAAGCATGTTTCTTGCAATACTTCTAATCTGTAAGCCTTCTTCTACTTCATATTTTTAACAGTACTGCTGTGGTGGAATTTTCTTGATGTATTTAAAATGTTACCAAACAGACACTAAGAATCTGTGAACACCCAAAGATAATTGCATGCATCATTGTCACAGTTTGCAATACACAGAATTTACTAAAATGTGTTTGGTCATTTGCCTTCACTTTTTTGATAGAGCACTTTTACAAGAACAACATTTTTATAGGTTTTTAATTTTGTCTACTTTCTATTGTTTGTATTAATGTTTCAGAAGTTTGGAAATAAAATTCCTATCCCTCTTGGCTTTGAACTCATTGTGTAATTGTAGCAAAGAGCAGCTACTGTAAGGAAGAGGATACTTGGATTTTGCAGTGGGAGGGGAAGCCTCAAGCTCTTTGCTTTTTTGGGAAGAGAAGGTTGCTGTTGGATTTTTAGAAACTGTCTTATTAGTAGAAAAATCCCATTCATATCTATGACCATATTTGTAAATACTAATAATGTTATCACTTACACATTTTGAAGCTGTAAGGAAGAACTCTGCAGTCTGAGTATTTAACATTCATGAATGGGGCAACAGTGTTCTTCAGGCAGTTCAGTCTTTGTCAAAAGATTTTCATGCTTGCTGTCCTGCAGAAAGACAACAAAATGAGAGCTGTAATACTGCCAGTATGTATTGTACCTTTAAATACAGAAGAGAACGTCCTTCCTTCACAGCTTTTCTTCACTCTGACTTCCTTTCACTGTAGGCTGTTTAAATATGGCAGTTTTTCTGTTAGTACTGGACAGAGGTATGGAAGTCTAGAGACAACCAAGTTACTCTTGCATAGAGGCCATCAGAGGCTTGGTTTGAAGCCAAAATGTCAAAGATACTGATTAGTGTATACATCAAAAGCCTTTGGACAGCCAGGATATGGCTGCTGCCTACTTCCTCCCCGGCAAGCCCTTCATATTTCTTTGACCTCCTGTAATAAAACCTCCCCTCATCCCCACATCTGTTTCTCCCCCCAGAACTCCTGTTGTATACTCTTTCTGGCTCAGCAATGTCAGCTGGAGCTTGGGTTTTGAAGCAGTTGCTGAGCTGGCATAAGGAGTGGCCAAATCACAGAGTGCAGCAGAGAGCCACCACTGCTAGACAGCCGGTCAATCACTGCTGTCTCTTGGCGGCCCTGCCCAGGTCCATCTGGTCTCTTACAGCTGGAGCACCAGGCCACCACAGCTGGAGTAGCACTGTGAGCATACCACAGATCCTGCCTGCCTCAGTGTCTTGTACCAGCAAGGACTAGAAATACCTGTGCAGCAGTTGTGAGATGGACTGGGAACACTCCATCCAGATGTCCCTCTGAGCATGGTGTTTACTCCTCAGACATGGAGTCCAGCCTTTTCAGAAGAGTGTGGTTGCTGCACCTCTTTGCTCTCAGGGCAGTGTGCGTCCAAGCTGCTGGGTAGAAGCAGGGAGAGGACTGACAGCAATGCCACCTCTACCCTCCCAGGGCATGTTCTAAGAGAGAAGTCGAGTGTCAGAACAAGCTCCAAAATAGGATTGGTTGGCATTAAGGCTCTTTGGTTCCTGTTGGGAATCAGTTTGGTGAAGTGTGCCACTGCTGGTTATTTGTGTTGCCTGGGTGAAGTGCCTGCATCTTAGCAGCTCAGCTTTTGCAGGTCCCCTTTCCTTGGCATAACCAAAGAACCTGACAAACAAGCATGGGCAGCTGACTGCTTCTGTAGGCAGGAGAACATGTTGTCTCTTACCTACTCAGTCTACCGGGCAATGTCTTTTCTACAGCTGCAGGTGTACCTGGGTTTGCACAACTTTGCTGAACTGAACCCTGCGATGGCCTAGACCAGGGCAAGCATCACATTTCGCCACCTTTGCTCCAATGGGTATGATCTGCAGTGAGGTGGAAAACTGTGGGCAGCATCTTAGCTTCCTTTACCAAGGACTATCCAAGAGGGCTATCTGCTGCAGAGAGGCATCTGATGGCAGCAGGTCCTACAGGACATCCACGGTAAAGAAGATTGAGTGAGTGCACACATTTGTATGTTCAGTGCCTCACATGAGCCGCAAGACCCCCTTTTCTCACTGCCATCTCTCCCAGTTGATCAGGAAGGCTCTTCTCCATCTACAGCTGCCTCCTGTCTGGTCACTAAAAGGCTTACAAACTTGTTCCAGGAATGGAGTGTCCCTACCTGCTGATGTAAGACTGGAGATTAGATTTTTGTACTGCATCTTTTTGACTAAGAATTAGTTCCTTCCTAATTCATAGTCATAGGTCAGTTGACAGAGCAGCGGGGGGGAGTGGGGATGTGCATCAGTGTAGTTCAATAGTGATTTTACTGCACATTAAACAGACAAAAGGAAGGGGAAGAATGTAATATTTGACAAATTTGTCAATGTGTCCATATCTGTGAGAGATTGAGATTTGTCATAAACAATTACAGTAAAAAGCAATTGGTCATTGCAAGCCCTTTTCCTTATTTTCCACTACATTGCCAGTAATTTAACTGTACACTGACATTTTTTCTACCTAATGGAACACAGACAGCACTTGAATTTTTTTATTTAATGTAGACAATGTCTTTGTTTTCAAAGTTATCTACAGATTATCTATGCTACTCTTTCACAACTGTTCATATGAAAGTTCTTGTCTCAGCCTTTGCCTGTGGAAGAGGAGGACATAAATACATAGCTTGGCACTGGCAGCTATAATTTTCTCAAACTGTGGTCATCTGTGACTGAGACTTTGTGCAGCTGTGCTTTAAAAAAAACAGATTCCTGGTTCTGGATATTTGGGAGGTAGTTTTGAACAACATAACCCATGATGCAAAAGAAGGAAAAAGGTTAGGTCAGGTGACCACAAAAATGGGCCATAGATAGTAAGCAAATTGCAATTTTTATTCCAGTCTCTTATTCTAGGAAACAGTGGCTTGTTTGCAATTTTACTAGAAATCTTTTTATATTACCACTTGTGAAAGGTATTTTCTAAAATCTTGCAAACAATCGCTGTACAAATAATTCGGGGATATTACTCTGAACTAAAATTGCAGTTAATACTGTCATCATAGCTTTTAAGAATTGAGTTAAAAATCAGCACTCTGTTGTCTCTGAGAGACCAAATCTTTCTCCCGTAAGTGCTAGTTTCATTTACCCAAATAGTGAACATGTGCTTAATGAAGGCTTAATGTCAAATAAGTATTTAAGTGCAAGCATAAGCCTCAAACTTGGTGGGTTTTCTTTAATTACTCCCCCCCCCCACCTTCCTTTCTGTTACTGCATCAAACTTAAAAAGATTTGTGACTTTGAAACCTGAATCATCTCAGCTGAAGGCCACTGAAAAGACACATTCTGGAGCTGGCTGGCATGTCTGTGCAAACCGTTTATGCATTCCTACAGCAGAATGGAGTTACTGTCTACCATTGCTCCCACACATATTTCCAGTTTTGTTGCCAAATCTTTTGATGGAAAGTGAGGGTTTGGGTACTATTCTATCCTGCTCTTTAGATTACAATTGAGATAGCTTTTTTTTTTTTAATTCAAACTTTTACCCCTTCTAGTTGTACCCTGTAATATCTGGATCTGCCTCCCAAATGACTCCCATCCCCCTACTTGCCAATGCACTGCAGAAGGCTGAAAAACGTGAATGCCAACAAAGGGCGTCCACCGGGTTACGCAAAGAGTGAGGGTCACAGCTTAGCTCCCTTAATCAAATCTATGAGAACACTAACTTTCAACACAATCCTTGCACGTTGTCCATAAAACGAAGAGCTTTCTCCGAGATTGGTTACGATTAAAAGGAGCTCAGGAACTTACCACATGGTTCCTAAGGGAGATGTCAGAAGAAGAGAAGTGGAACAGAGCCCAAGGGACAGCTACAAAGGATCACAGCTATAACTGCAAGAAATCTCCAAGACATTGGGAAGCCTTGAGATTCTGGCAGATCTAGCCCACCTTTACATTGAAAAAGCAGCATGCTCAGGCGGCAAACACGGGTGCCTTGAAAACTCAGTGAGTCTCGGCATCTGGTTTTTTCAATTCTTTTTTTTATATAAAGAGTGATAAAGTACCTCTGTATCACCCATGACAACAAAGAGAGAAGCAGAAATTATCCAGCTTCAAGAAACTAGTTTGTTTAATAACATTTTAAAAATATACAGAAGAATCCTGAGCTAGTAAGAATTTCCAAATCCTAATTTCTTTCTAAAAACTAACAACAATCATTTATTTATTTCCCTTAAAGGAGTTCACGAATTAAAAAAAAAAGTATGTAATATGCAAATCCCCAGTCCATTCAAAAGAATTTAAGACGTGTTTGTCCATCTCTTCTTCCAGGGACTCTTTCATATGTCAATCTCCTTTTTTTGAACTCCTGTACTTCTGGAAATCCTGAATCTAAAAAAGAAGTGGAAAAAAGAAAAACCATGATAAACTATAAATACAACCTGTATGCAGACTTAACTGTGTGTTTCTTAGAAGCACTAACAGACTTTGACTGGTGTGTTCCCTAAGAAAAGTATCAACTGTCATAAGATAAAATGTGTACAGATTAATATTTGCTACTTCTTGCTGCTACTGACCCTTTTTATGCATATTGTCCTGTAACAGGAATACAGGACCTTATACAAAAATAAATAAATCAACCTACACTATACTTAACCACAATGTTTCAGAAAATATTTAATGTTTATTTTTATTTCATTAATACTACACTTAGAAGTATTCTATAATTTTGAAATTTAGTTATTTTTAACCAGACATGGTCATGTTTCTAAGTTGCTTAAAAAACCTACTTACATTCATACTTACATGAGATTCAAGTGCTTTTACAATAAAGTATTTGAGACGTTGCTTATTCAAAACAAGTTACTGTAAGGAAATTATATTTAGTCTTTACAAAAAGTATTGTCAGAAAACTCTAACACTGACCTAAGGATTTGATCTGTTCCAGTGGAAATACTGGCTTGGTGTGGTGTCATGAATTATCTGTGGTTTAATGAGAGCTTGATCTGAAGCCTGAAGAAATCCCTGGGGTTTGTTCCCAGTGTCTTTTAAACTTGACTTGCTACATATTTCTTAAATTTTTGCTCTCAGAGGCTTCCACTGTACTAAGGTGAAGTTGGGGGTTTTTTTGGTTGGTTGGGTTTTTTTTTGTTTGGTAGGTTGGTTTTTGAAATTTTTTGGGGGGGGGGGGCATTGCATTAGCATGCAAAACTATTCCATATACTTATTTTTCCCCTGGTTAGTGAATTATAAAGTAGAATAAGCCTGTTCTTCCAAAACCTAAACCAAAAATCACTTTTCCTTGTTTTGATTTGATTCACATTCAAGTATACTTTTGTCCTACTGGGCAAGAATATTACAGAAAGCTTATCAGTTGGAGATCAGTGTTTTCAGAACACTAAAATGTGGTACCAGGAGAATATGCCCTGATCTCTACTGAAATATATTGTATGTAGAATTTTATGCTATCAGTGGTAGTTTCAGGTTACTGAAATATCTGTTCCCTACTCAGCAATACTGCAGGTCTCAATTTTCATTCCAGAGAAGCAAAAGGTCTGTTCAGAGTTTCTGTGTGAACATTTAAATTTACATAGGCTGAAAATTAAAAGTAGTTCACCATATCCAATTAACTTTTTCTCTCTTTACTGCCGTAATTACCCAAAGAAATCTATGAAAGAGTAATTTAAATTAGTTACTTAGGTTTTCATGAATAAGTCTGATCTAACTAGTGGAAGCATTTTAATGCTGTGCTGACCTTGTACCACCCAGAGATTTAATGATGGGCAGCAGCAGACAACTCATAAATTAAGTAATCTGTACTAGGTATTAGACACTTTTTAAAAACAAACTTAAACTTGGATTTTTAAAAAAAACGTGGCATGTCACCTACAGGGAAATAGAAGTATTAAAAAAAAATACCTCAACAAATGATACGGCAATACACAGCCTGACAGGGACTTTCTTAGTTGCAAGACTCCATGGATACATATTATGGCTTATTAAAAAAGGCTTCAAGCTAACCATATTTGATGGACTAAACCAGGGATAAGAAAACTACAAAAAAAAGAGAGCCTAATATTTTGTATAAGGACTGTACATACTTTCAGGGTAAACAGAGTTTTGAAGTACACATTATATCTTCTCTGAAAATACAAGCTTTGGAATTATTTCAAGTGGAGAGTTTAGCCCTGGAGATACTAGATAAAAAAACATTCCAAGAATAAGAAAATATATGAAAGAAACTCAGAAAATTTTTGGAGTGCCATTTTTACTCCATTAGTGCCCACAGCAAAACACAGCCATTAGTAGAATCTGAATTTCACTCTCAGGATTTGCTGAATCTCCTTTTTGTCCTATAGAGAAACTACAGTCTTTCGTTCAACTTTGTCCAAATCTATGTTTACAAAATAATCTTTCCCATAACTTTTAAATGCATCCTGGCATGTTCATTATCTATATTTTAGGCTCTGTCAAAGAGAAAAGAAGCTGAATCTTACACTATTGAAGAACTATATTTTTCAATATTTACCAGGAAAAATAATGGCAGTAACACAATTCAGTTTGTTGGGTTTGGCGCTTTTAAAAAAAATATTCTTTATGTTCAAAACAAAACCTGTTAGGAACCTTTTGACACAGAAGAAATACATATGCAAGTAAGTTTTAGCAAAGTGAGCATGCAGTTGTTGGGTTGAATTTGATTTAACAACTATTTAAATAAAATACAAAATACAGTCTTACAGATACTCCTTGCAACTTTTCAGTTGGGTAACAAAAAGAATTTCAGCAAAATCTGCTTACTTTGGACGTACCTGTTTTAATTTTTTCTTTTGTCCATAAGAATGGAGGCCTTTGTTTTCTCTTTCCTTTAGATGCTCCACCTATTTGGTTAAAATTCAGATTTTGAGGCTCATCCATATCATCAAAGAATTCAGAGAGAAAACCATCATGACCAAATGAATCACGTGGGCCTGTGGATGAGGAGTCATTCCACAGGGGCTGGTCAATCTGAATTTCTGGGCTTTTAAATGTCGTGTCTCTAAATTCTTCTAGAAAACTCTTAGAGCTCTCCTGAGGTGCACAGTCACTGAAAGTTGCAAAGAAATCCTCTTTTTCAGAATCTTTGGAAGAATGATCAGAGCTATCATGCATCCTGAAAGGCTGTCTTTGAACATAGAGAGAATTTTTAACATCTAGATGAGCAAAATCTTCATAGTCCTTTGATACAGCAAAGAAATCCGGCTTCCTCCTTGTAATTACATCTGATGAGCATGCTTTCTTTTGCATACAGCTTGGAAGATCAGACTTTAAGAAACCCTTATGATGATTCAGTGGAGGAATTTGGGCTTCAGAATTCATATAAGATGTTCCTGGCAGAGAAAAATTTGAACCATTTTGTTTGGAGAATGAAAGATTAGTTTATTTTTTACATTTTACAGAAAACCATGACATCATTGAGCAGACTGTCTCATCAGAATAACTGACCTTACCATGATTAGAAGATAAAGATTCTAATACATTCAGATTTTTCACTTGGTTTCAAAGGAGACACATTTTCCTGGTAATTCAAGGTATTACCTGTGCTGTTTTGTGCCTTATCAAGCAGCTCTAAAATCTGACAATTTTGTTTATTATCAAGATACAATGTGTTGAAGTTATTCTGGTTTTCTGGGTGTGATGCACCTTTCACTGCTTTTTCTAGAGGAGCAGCAGCATTTAGGCTGTATGAAGATATTGTGTCACTGAAATGCTAAAGCAATAAAGAAAATATTTGTCAGGAATGTTTATGGTACACATCTACACTGTCAAGCACAAAAAGTTAAATCAGTTATTAAGATTCTGAGATGTATAAATTTTTGTTTACTGTAACAAAAAAAAAGACTCACCAAAGCAGGAGAGGCATGTACAGTAGGCAATATACCACCTGCCTTAAATCTATAAACAGAGTAAGTAATAGTCTCCGTCTTGAAACACAGGAAAAGCAATATCTTAATAAGTTTATTCTCTTTCATTACTCCAAGACTGTAGGAAGCAGTGTCTGCAATGAATTGGCACCTATCATGCATCACAGAGGAATTTAACTGAGCTTTTTCTGTCAATAAAGATGGCTTTACACATACACAGTTATAATAACAGTATGCACAATTCCACATTCAGTGCCCAAATTACCTGTTCACTTGCTCCTTCACCTTAATGGAATGCTTCACCCATTTTCTTGAATGATAAAATGTGTGCATTTTTTATTGAATTAGATTACTATATTCAGTCTATAATTTTCCCAGACTTGAACAGTAGGAGCACACAATTCTTCATCTCTAGGGCTCTGTCAAATGCTTAGTACTATGAATTTGTAAGTGGTGGGTTGAAGGACGGAAGGAAGGCCTGGAAATACTTAATTGGAAAACATCTTTTACATTAGAAAAACACAAAAGCTTGTATGCTTGATACAATACTCAGTATGGTGAAGCTTGGGGAGGAAGTTGATCTAACGAGTATTCTTCCAGTTAAGGAAATGCTCTCATTATCTTTCCACAAACATATTGGTGACTTAACGAAATCTGCTGAGAATCAGCAGACTCAGCATTCGGGATACGAATGATATACTAAAGCCTGTAATTAGTTTTTAAATTATACCAGTAAATGCACATGTAGCATCAGACCAAAAAACCCCAACAAAACAACCACATATTACAACAGAGCAAAAAGATTGATCTAATACATAAAATAATTTTGGCCAACCTTTAAAACTTTTTTTGGAACCTCTGGCAGAAGTTCCCGGAGTTGATCAAAGCTTGCAAGAAATAACCTGTTCAGTGAAGATCTCTTCTTTAACATAAACTGAGCCACCAGAGGATTGATACATGGAAAAGTAAGCAGGCATTTCTCTTTCTGGAAATGGAAATTATTTTGTTAGATTGACACCTGACAACTTTTTTTCCTTTTTTTCCTGTTACTATAAAGTCACACCTTATTGAATAAGTCATAGAGTATATCATAGAAAGAGAGCTTTCAAACAGTGCACTTTCATAGTCCAATAAAAAATATATTTTTTTACTACAGGTGTAACATAGTATCATTTCTGAAAAAGAGTAAGTTCTGCATAACAGTTTGACAAAAAGCAAGTCTAAAGATGTTTATTTTCTAAAGGTTAAAACCAGTGAATTATGTAAACTTGATTATAAAATGCATGACCAGATTTACTATTAACTCTCCATTTTAAAGTGAGTTACCTAGATCAATATAAACCGACAAAACTGGTTCTGTTTTACAAAAGTTGTATTTGTTAACAGCAAACAGGTGGCAAAAGCAGAAGTTGCCAGGGGGAGGATGAATATCACAAACAAGGCAGCAAGCTGAGAGCAGCTTGTTATCAATGTCAGCTTCCTGTTCCTGACTTTGATACAACACTGCTAGGATCAAATATCTTTAACAGAGACACAATACAATGACTCTGTATCCTTAAACACTAAATTGGAAAACTTATAATCCAATACCTCCCTCTTGCAAGGCCATGCCAATCCTGCTTTATAATGCTTCTGAATTTTGTAAAATCCAAAAACAATCTCAGCTTTACAAGAGTTCAAAGTTTGCACATAAAATGAACAAATCCATATGTTTCATTTGAAAACCTTACTATACAAGTTAAAGGATATCATATATTTGACCGTGATTGATGGGCCTGTTCCAGCATTTATTGGAATGAGTTAAACCAGTTTCTACCATCTGGTACTAAAGCAAGTCGGCAAGCAATGCCACTGACTTCAATAACGGATCAGCACCGCTAGATTTGGCTGCCTGCCCAAATGAGCCCCTGCATGTGTATCTTTTACAACTCAGGTAGCTTTTTAAACCTAGTGCCTAGAACTGTACAAATTGACAGGCAGATGTGGAGGATAAATATCCCTACAGGTTAATCATGAAAGCACAGAGAAAGTCCAAGTTGTCTCTAATAGTGCCGACAAGAATAATGGAAATTATATATATATATATATATGTGCGTGTGTGTGTGTGTATGTGTATATATATCTCTGCATATATACAAGAAATATGCTTATATCTATCTCTGCATATATATCTCTGCATACATATATATACACATAATGCTTATTTTAATAATATATTTTAAGAGAATAACAATAAAAAAGCCTAAAAAGTTATGAATCTTAGGAAAAAAACTGTAAATTCATGGGAATTCATGGCAAACCTCAGATGGCAAGACAGAAAGCCAGGACTTGTCCAGCCACTCATGAGGACTGATATTAGATGCTATCAAAATGTTGTCAGCAATCTGACGAATTACCAGCGCTGTCTCTTCAATCCCTGGGGTAAGAACTACCTAAAAGTGATACATAATATTCTTGGTTAAAACTTAGTCCAACGGGTGTCTCAATTTGCTACAGAAGTTGAGGTGAAAACTAAAGGTCACTCTGAACACAAGAGTTGGTACTGCTGAGTAATTAAACCTGATCCATGCTTATCATGCAGGGAAACGCCAACCTCTAACCACTAGCCTGGCTGCAAATTACACTCCTTATTTATGCAAATCCTATGTAGGTGAAATTAATTGATTTATCCTATAGGTCTTTTTTATGTGATCAGATTTCTGGATATAATATAAGTTCCTAATAAATCAGGCAATTGTGAGATACTTATTACAGTTTACGGAGATGTGTAACACTTTGAAGCTATAATTTCCACACAAACTACACTGTTGAGTACATGAAATGAAAAACACTTTGTCCTCTTTGTAACTTTCATATAATCAGGTAAATTTTATACATATTTTAATATGCAAATAATAATGACTTTCATAAAGATCTACACTCAATATTGGCAGCAAACAAGTAAAAAAAATGATTATTATTTAAAAGGATATTACTTCACTCAAAAATATAAGTTACCAACGATTTGATAAGCTGAACGAAACTTCTGCCCCAATTTTAAAGCTGATTATTGTAGATACTAAAACAAATTTCCTAGATTCTAGATTTCCTGATTTTTAAAGAAAAAAGTTAATTTATCTTGTCACATTAAAAAAGCAAACCAGCTGACAGAAAATTATTTCTTTTTTTCTTCTGTCACACCAGCAATACAATATTGATCTGAAATTTCATATTAAGACATAAGGAGGATTAATATATATTCTAATAACTTATTAAAGGTATGATATAATTCTTTGACTCCTAGTAATAAAAAGACAACTGCTATTTGAATCTGATTCAACTTGTATTGCAGTCAACACAGTCTTTTCACTGACTTTAGTAGCACTGAATTAAGATCCTCTTCTATTTTAGTAATTTTGAGCTACTTTATGTTTTTGATGTAGAAGGCATACTTGATTGAGCTCTTTAGGAATATCATATAATGAAGATTAATACAGAAAAAAACTACCTTCACTTCAAAGTCTTCTGACTTCTGTGTAAGTTCAATTATAGTGGCATAAATTGAGACAAGGTTAAGCAGAGTATTTCCCTTGAGACTGTACCTGTAAAACAGTTTCACTGGATCATTAATATTTAATATGCACATGTAATTATCTCAAACCATTTATTCCATGTCTTCAAAAATATCTGCTTCATTTCCTGGAATTCAGAATACTTGAGCATTAATATCTGTGGAAGGAGAACTAGGATACATTAAGGAATTGACTGCTGAAGGATGGACTGTAAGGAAAGAAAACAGAGTCAGTCTACAGCAAAGCAAGTCTGGTCTGAAGCAAAAGGTCTGGATCAAGGTCAGTCACTGGAGACACTGGAGAAAAAAACAGAGGAAATTAAGCAACCACTTGCTTATAGAAAAAAAATCTCAAAAGAGGTAATAAATTAATGTTTATGAACTATGCCAACAAAAGGTGTGCTTCCACAGCAAAAGGAGAACTACAGATGCACTGGAAGAACACTTCAAGAATGCTTCCTTGTTGGAAACTATATACAGTGGTAGTAACACAGTAATTCATAACCATGCATTTGTAGGGGTGAATTCACTTCAAACAGATGTAAGAATAATTCCAGTATTTCATATCCTTAGAGTTGTGAAATTTCTGGACCTGTTTGTTTGAAATACAGCTCATGTTAGTATTGCCTGCCTCAAACTCTGTTATTTTGTAACAACCATTTCTTTATCTCTTGTGTAAGACTAAAAATAGTTTTACAAATAAAAACCTACTTTTCGAACATTTTGGTGGTCTCCAGTGACTGCTGTTACTTTTATAATTTCACTGAGTTTTTCAATGGGAGCATGACAACATTGTAACTAAGTGAAAAACTCAACACTAGAAATGTGGGACTACAATGTTTGTATTTTTAAGGGAAATGTATTCCTACACAGAAGTTCAAAGAAAAAGGAGTATCGACTTGTTCTAATAAGCAGCTTTCTTTAGGGACAAGTTTGTTTTAAAAATACTAGGATAACAAAAGAATTTCATAACTTACTCTAAACTCAGTCTTTCTCTGGAATAGAAAATAATCCAACAGCACGTATATTGGAGCGATAATGCCACCAGCCTCGATATTACAGTGTCACAGGAGTCCTCACAATTTAGTTCTTCCATACTCTACCATGGAATTCAAATAAAGAGTAAAAACTAAATAAATACATTACCATGGCAGCCCCAAGCTTTTAATGAGTATTGATATAATAAGCAGAAATTAGATCAAACATAAATACAGCTAAATAATGTAAGCATTAAGGACACATATGGGAACTGGGAGAACTAGCTTGTATTCCCAACTTTCATTTTCTTTGAACTTCAAAAGGTTGATTCACTGCTTCACGCCTCTTCTTCCTTCCTCTACAAAGAAAGTGTCAATACCTTTTTAGGCCATTCTTAAGATTTTTTGTGAACTTTAATAACACAAAATATTGTTATAAACTTCTGAAGTATCTACTTAGCCTATACAAATCACATTATACCTACATTAACTATATAAAGTACAACTTCACTAACAGCAGTAGCTGGTAGGAACGTCTACGTTGTACTCATAATACTAATTGATTATTTTATTATTTATGTATCTTTCAGAAGTAGTTCTTCTACCTGCAATCTGTCTTACTGCGTACTGGAATTTAAGTAGTATGCTACTGCTTAAGCTACTATTTTTTGTTAAAAGTAGGACAAATTATTCTATAGACTAATTCAGATAACCATCTGAAATGGGAGGGATTAATATGCACACTGGTAAGAGAATACAGCCACAAGTGCATTTAATTAGTTGTTACAAATTTTCTTTATACAACCCTATTTTCAAGTATGCATCCTTTAACTACATTTCATATAATCAAATCACAGGTCAAATGTTACTTTAGTGAAGAAACTGAGAACATTTTAAATTAGTCAAACTGGCACAGAATTTTAGGGTTAATGATTTGTGATGTGAAACAATGCATGAATTAAATATGATTATGAAGAAGAAAGATATGTTAGAAGTCTGAAGATACAGCCTAGAAGTGACCCAACCTGTAACAGAACTTGGACACAGTAGTTTCATTTTTCAGTAGTTTCACAGTACCTGCAAAAAGACAGCAGTACATTCATCTATTGTCAACACAACGTATCGATCTATACTTCCAAAGAGCCTTAAGGAGTAACTACTGCTTCTTTCAACAAAGGTAATGCTGTAACTGAAGAAGTAAAATTATTTTATTAAAACTCAGGCAAGTAAAATACTACTGTTTTCTTAAAGCAAATTGATAACATACACCCCTTAATACAGTTTTTAAACTTACACAGTCTTGATCTTTCTCAAATGCTCAGTTCGCTGGAAGACACACTTGAACAACACATATCAATGTAGCAGTGATTTAGTGAAATTAAATTATGTTGCTAACTGCATTGAGTATCACCTTGATATCCAGGCTTTGAGTATACAAAAAAAAAAAAGGTAATATAGAAACTAAGATAGATACTTTGAAACTCCTTCTGTCTAACTTAACATACTGCATTTCTTTTCCTCCTTTCACGATTGTGCAGCACAAGGCAAAGCAAATTTCCTGACTGCCATTCATATTTTTGAGTGACTTAGAACTGCCAGCAGCACAGCTTCCTGTTGTGTTTTACTAAGAAACACAAGAGACCTGAACCTGAATCTGCCAGCAGTATGGCCTCTAGAAACTTGCATGGACAGTGTATTCAGATGTTTTAAAAAAACTAAACTATTACCGTTTCTGAAATTGTAAATAGGTGAGCTCTTTGCTCACCTACTTAACTTCTTCATCAGTGCTAAAAGGAGCTAGTGAGAAAGTAACAAAACAGCATTCCCAGCTATATGGCTTATGGCCAGACTGAACAGAGAACTTGAACAAGTCAGAGTTTAAAAGCATGTCAGATTATGTGTTCAAATTTTAAAAGTCAAAGACATATTTTTTTCCCCCCTACTGAACAGTAATAAGACACAGACCAAAAACGGCTCCACAGTTGACTCAAGGATAAAGCTAGGATCAAACCTGGCATGTCTCTCCAGCAACATGGTGAAATCAACTACCTGTATCTCTGCCACCGTGTCTGAGAGATATTGCTGCTCTGGTCCCTATTTCTTTCTTTCTTCCCCCTGCCCCCCCAGCCCTCCCCATGAGATAAAAGGTAGCTTTAACAGGTATGTATTGCTATGAAAGCAAAATTCAACAAAGGTATGTGAAAGTAAATAATAAAGAAGCCCAATGATTTACAACCCTGGCAGTTTTCGTACAGGTTATAGAGTATTAAAAGTTAAGTGAATAGTAGAGCTGAATTTTATGAATAAAATAGCTTTTGTTTTAAACTTAGCCTCTTCCAAACACTGTGATACATCAGAAAAGAAGATGTTTTACTATTTTTCAGTTTGGATTTTTAGCACAGCTTCACTAGATAAAAACAACAAAAAAGACCCCAAAAGCAATTTTTACAATGAAATAAATACAAAGTCTTCCAAGGACCAAGAAGCACTAAAGAAAAAAAAAAATTGATTAACATTATGATTTTCAGAGAAAACTAGACAATTAAAAAAGTTGTTTTGATTTAAAAGTACCAGCTCACTATAACAATAAAAAAAATTGGCCAATGCCATTCTGGTTGGCATATGTGTGAATCTCTAGTACTAAATTATCAACTGCAACAGAAAAACTATATTCTTGTCTCTTAAAATGCTAATAGTGTAATTGCAGAAATGTACCTGATAGCCAAGTAGATGACTAATACACGATATAGTAGAACAACATACATGTCCTGAAAATCTGAAAATAAATAGTCCATATAGATTCTTTTCACTCACTTGGACTCAAAAAGCTGAAGAATATCTGGCATATTAAGAAGACCTTCAGTTGTCAGAAATACATATGGAATCTGTACTTCCAGAAGAAAGGAACCACCATGATTCCCTGAAACATTTTGTATATATAAGATAATAGTTTAATAAGCAAAAAACCTAAGGATACATTAAATGGACATATCTTTTAAAAATGCAGCTTTTATTAATCTTCAATAAAACTCTTCCACTCTATGTTTTTTTTTTCCCCAAACTAAACTCTTCTGAATATCCTTGAAATTATGCTTTAATTCAGATTTCTTTAGATCTACAACATTCCCTTAGGATGAGGAAGGGTGGAGAAGCTGTAAACAACCTGTGAACTTGGCACAAGTCTCTTATAAACCCACAGGTACTACTACATCCTAGCCAAAACTAGGCTTACACTCAAATAAAAACACTTTCTGGCTGCATAGACAACCCAGCTCTGTTTGTTTAGCTTCATCCTTCACAACGTATTACTCATTCTCTTCCATAGGTACATGAATGTAGCATTTTATGGAACAGAAAATGTTTTCTCTTCATATGTCAGCCTGACTGTTTATCACAATTCTGGAGAGCACTTACCCATTTGTATTGTTTCAGGGAGGGTGGTTTTAAAAGTCATGTAAGTAACATTCAGATTTTTGCACAGATTTTTCCAGCCAGAATTTTCAGAATAATCATATTCCATTACTAATGAGAAGTGTGTCCAAGGGAAGTCAGCTCCAATTTGCTGATTATGTACAATAACGCAGGAATATCTACTGAGGCTTAAAAAACCCCAACAGAATATGAATAAAGTTACATGCAGGTAGAATTACCCTCAGAGCAAAATAAACTCAGTGTTACTTCAACAAATTCTAACTGCTTAAAGTCTGTTTACAAAAAAAATATTTACCCTTCCTGCCTAGAGTTCCAACTCCCTTAAAAATTAATTTAAAAATCAAAAGCTGTACTCTTCCCCCTACAATTATCTCCCTGAAATATCATATTTTCCAGAAATGTCATAATTTGTCATTTCTTCTGTTATGCCCTTTCACCACTTTTTCCTAAAACATGTGAAAACCATGTTTTTCTACATATTTCTCTTAAAAAGTTTTTCTAAAACATGCAAAACAATATATAAGGCTAGGAATATGCAATTGTTTGTTCTCTGAGAGTTCCTCTGAGCCTTGCTAAGCATTTTTCTAGAGTGGACAAAATTCTCCACTTTAAAAATGAAGGTGTAGGTTTTTATCATGAAAACTTTACTCCAGACTGGAAAGTGCCATGGAAATGAACAAAAGTAACTAAAGTTTCACTGACCTTAGTCCTGACTAAAGAATTTGTTCTCAAAAATCAAGAATTTAACTTACTTGCTTATGATCTCTTTACAACCTAAAGGGCTTCCTTTTTTCTCAGAATTCAAATCCACAGCTTTCAAACCTGCTTAAAAATAATTAAACTGTTGATGAAATAAATGAGCCTCTATGTCTGTGAATCAATCCACAACAGCAAATGTGGAACAACAGAGGTTATTAAAATTTTAAGTATTACATACTCTGTCTTGCTGAAGTCCTGCACAATTTCAGTTTGTATTGTACTGTTAGATGTAACAATTTAGAAACCTCCTTCTCAGAACCCAAGGAAAAAGTAACACAAACAAGTTCCACGTCTCACAAGCTCACAACCCTGTTACCTTAAAATGAATAATTAAAGGGTAATACAAGAGGAAGTACATTTGCCCCTTTATAGGTAAAATTTCTTTACACTTTTTATACATTTGAAATTTTAACTGGAAGATGTATCTAAGAAGGAATATCGGTATTACGCAAGTGCTTATTTTCAAAAGTGTAGTTGGATTGACCTGTATTTGCAACCAAGTCTTAAGATCTTAAAACAAATAAAACTCTTTTCATTAAATATTATTATTAGTAAAAGCACTGTGAACATGCCTCCTCCCTTTCAAAACATTCTAAAAGGCAGTCTTTCTTCTTTTAAGAGCACAGGAAATCTAACTTTATTTTTAAAGGCAAAAGAACAGTATAATACATGACACTTGATAAGGCTCATGCAAGTAGGATTTATGGAAATGGATTTTTAAAAACCAATATGAAAGGATCAGTGACTTGTTCTAAACATAACTATAGGCTCAAATTACAATTTTTCTGCAATATGTTTGTTTTACCAGCTGAATTTGAAGTGTTGAACTAGCTTGTTCAGAAATTACTCACAGGTAAAATGCTGAAGTGATGAAAGTGCTGTTTGTATCAGTGGGGGGGTGGGTTATTGGAAACAGTATTTTTTCACCTTGAGTTTTATAGATTGCTACAGTTTATGCTGACGTATTTAACAAATTAGCAAACAAGATCAGCAACACATAGGTAAGGGAAATTATGATCTGTACCAAACTACTCACTCAAGGCTTTATGCTGGGGAGTTTAGTCAAGACTTTTAAAATCTAACTGCTCTGAATAAGCTTGCAAGGAAGAAAGCATGTGACCAATGATCAGCTAAAAACAATGAGACAATCTGATCAAGACAACAGACGCAAATATAATTAGGCAATGGGCTGTCCACAGCTACTTCATGTTCTGTTAAAAAAATCTTTGACTCAACAGATACGTTTCACTGTCTTGCAATAGAAAGCATCACACCAGAACTCTTAATCAGGAGAAAATAAAATTAAAAGAAAAAAGGCTAATGGAAGAGTTAGGAAATATTAAACAGTGAGAGAAGTATGCAGAAAGGCTCCTGATGAGAAGAAAAGGGAGAAACACCTGCACTAAGCATTCAAACAAGAATGCAGCAATCCACAGAATAACAGCAACTTTTTAATTCAAAAATATACATAAAATAATTATTTACCTTCTATCGTAGATAATGGGTGAATGAAGGCAGCTTTTTCTCTTTCAGAGTCCATCCTTATAATGATTAGTATCTGTATGAAGACAAGAAAATCTAGTAATGTTAAAAAATTCTTCTTTCAGCCTGCATGCATCTTTCTTTCTCCTTTGCACAGAAAACACAAGATTGAATAAACAGACGGCAAAAATAGAAACTTTGGAGTTTTCCACAACGACAATCATAGAATATCTCAAGTTGGAAGGGACCCATAAGGACAGAGTCCAACTCCCTGCTTCTCACAGGACTACCTAAAACTAAACCAAATGACTATGTCCAAATGCTTCTTGAACATGGACAGGCTTGCTGCTTCAACCACTTATGCAGGAGTCTGCTCCAGGGAAGACCACCTAGTAAGTGAAGAATCTTTTGCCCAATATGTCTGAACTTCCTCTGACACAGCTTCATTCCAGTTGCTTGTGTCCTATTTCTGGCCACCAGAGAGAGGAGATATGCACCTTGCCCTCTGCTGTCTTGCTTGAGGAAGGTGTAGGCTGTGATGGGGTCACCCCCCAGCCTTCTCTTCCCTAAGATGAACAAGAAAAGTGACATCAGCCGCCCCTCCTCTTGCCCTTGAGGCCTTTCACCATCTTGGTCCCCCTCCTCTGGACACCAAAACCAGACAAGTTTGATACCCTCCTTGTATTGTGGCACCCAGACCTGTCCCCAGCACTCGAGGTGAGGCCACCCCAGTGCAGAGCAGAGCAGGACAATCCCCTCCCTTGCCCGGCTGGTGATGCTGTGCCTGATGCCCCCCAGGACATGGGTGGCCCTCCTGGCTGCCAGGGCCTCAGTCAACTTGCCATTGACCCAGACTTCTAGTCTCTTCCCACTGGGCTCCAGTCTCTTCTCTCCCAATTTTTATGAATAACCATGATAGCCCCATCCCAGGTGGCGAATTTGGCACTTGCTCTCAGTATATTTCATACAGCTGGTGACTGCTCAGCTCTCTAGCCTGATTTTTCTGTAAGGCCTTTCTACCCTCAAGGGAGTCCACTGCTCCTCCTAATTTAGTATCATCAGTAAAATCACTTAATGTGCTTTTGATTCCTGTGTCCAGACAACTTATAAAAACATTTAAGAGCACTGGCCCTAAAATTGAGCCCTAGGGAACACCACTGGTCACTGGCCACCAGCCTGATGTAATTCCATTCAGTGCAGTTCTTTGAGCTAAACCCATAAGCCAATTGCTCACTCAACCCAGTATTATGGATTTGTCTAGCTCTGTGATGAACAGTTCATTCAGGATATTGTGAGAGACAGTATTAAAAGTTTGCTAAAATTAAAAACCACGCTCACTCACTTCCCATGGTCAACTAGATGGGTCACCTTGTCATAAGTGGAAAAAGAAAGGAAATTAAGTTGGTTAAGTAGTACTTTCCTCTTGTGAACCTGTGCTGGTTGTGGCCAACGACTGCATTGTTTCTCACGCATTTTTCAGTAACTCCCAGAAAAACCTTTTCTATAATTTTACCAGAGACTGAAGTGGGACTGCCAAGTCTGTAATTACCAGAGGCTTCCTTCTTTCCCTTCCTGAAAACTGAAAAAACATTTAACATCTTCCAACCAGCTGGGATCTCTCCAGACTCCCAAGACTGCTGAAAAATAATGGAGACAGGTCCCACAATGACAGTTTTGAGCTCCTTCAGTAGCCTGGGATGAACCCCATTGGGCTCTATAGGTCTATGCACAACCAGACGGAGCAGCAAGTCTCAAACAAGTTCAGGGTTGGCTGACAGTTTATCATCATCCTCAGTCAGAGTCTTCTAACACTGGTCTCTGGGGATTGAAGACAAGAGGCAAGAGAAGGCACTGAATGTCTCTGCTTTGTCTACATCCCTGTTTGTGAGGTGATCAACCCCATTGAGCCACAGACCAATGTTGTCTCTGATTCCCATTCTGCTCTTGACTTTTTTAAAAAAGCCTTTTTTGTCATCCTTCACAGTGCTGGCCAGCTTGAACTTTAATTGAGCTTTGGCCACATAAATTTTCTCCCTACAGGAGTGAACAGCCTCTCCATAGCCACTTCACGTCACCTGTTCATAACTGACTTCCAAAGTCCACACATGTTCCTTTTCCACCTAAATTCTAAAAGATCCCTGCTCAGCCAGGCCAGGCTTCTGCCTTCTGACACCTCGGAATTGCTTGCTCCTGTACTCAAAAAAGATGGCTCTTAAAAAGTGACCAGCATTCCTGGACCTCAATACGTTCAAAACCAGATTTCCCCCGGACCTTACTAAGTAGCTCCTCCAGCAGTCCCAAGTCTTCTCTCTCTATATTCAAGGTCTAAGTTTTGCTGGCATCAACAATTTGGAACATCCAACCATCAACAATTTGGAACTTGGGTGCATGTGTGCATTATTATTCTGAATAAAGCTCTTCTAGAAGAAATCTTAAATGGGAATATTGATTAAAATAAAAATGCTATTTAAAGATACCATCTAAAGATATTATACCACACTATTACTATTGTACGAGACAGATTTGTCACATTAGAAGAATTACCCTTATAGACACAAAACTTAAACTGAAGATATCTAGAATTTAGCCTGCAAGGTACTCATGTACTGGAGGGAGGTACTGGATGTACTGCTGAACTAATTAGAAAGATTTTTCCAGTCTGTAGATAGAGTCACTAAAGTGTTCCTGCCAGAGATCTGAGATTCATTAAATACTGCTTAAGACAAAAATGTAGAAAAGTGTTAGAGTCTACCAAACTGACACAGTAACAAAAAGAATCACCAGCAGAGAAGGTGTTTACCTTGCCCATCATTTCAACTGATACAAACTAAACACATGCTACATGACATATACAAAGAAGAATATGTATCTACATACATACACCAAACTTTCTGACAGGATGATCTCTGAAATTTTATGCCATTGTATCGACTCTTTTCGTGGTTTACGATTTTTAAGAAGGCACACAGCATTGTCTAATTCTTAAGACTTATAGACATAAGATAATTGTATGTGTAAATATCAAAAGCATGTTAGATCTTGTCAGAAAAGAACTTCTGGTCAGATAGACAATCATAAGGCAGATTTCAATTTTCCAAGTAGGTGCACTCAACAATCCATTGGCACCTTTATAAGCAGTTTTGGACAACTGCATTTAAAAATGTAGACCTGCTTTTCTGCACACAATTCAACAGCAGACTGATTACATGTTCATATAATTTTATGCTAGATGAGCCAGATGAAATTTATAGTCATGTTCTATCTAATCATAAATACAAAGATAATGAAACATACAGCAAAACTATTTTTTTTTTCTAAACCAGCAGTAACTTCTTCCTTATAAAGGAAATGTCTCATTACAATCCTGCATCAATAACAATTTTGGCTAATAAAAAGATAATGAGATTATCATATTTCACATCATATTAACTGATACTGATGTGGTATGATAGAACAGTAAATAGTTTATTGAACGCAACTTTTACTTCTTATTAAAACTGGAATACTCCTTCTACCTATTCTGGCTCATTGAAACCTGTCTCTGAATGTTAGGAAACAGTAAACAATTAATAATTGTTAATGAAATAATGTATAGCCTTACACTGCATGCATTATCTCTGCGTGACTAAGTCACGCAAGCAAGTAAAAACTCAGGAATTATAGCTGAAAATTTTTACAAATCACAGCTAGTGGAGTTCAGAAGAAAAGCCAAATTATCACTGAGCTGATATCAAGATGACACAGTTCTCATATACGCCTCCTAGTACAACATAATCCTGACATCACAAAGCAAAATGTGTTGCTCTTAAGAAGAAAAGGATGCAAAATCATCTTAGTGTGTCTGTTGAAGGACAGACAACACAACAATCAGCACTATTTTATTTTTGTTGCTTCATTTTAATTCTAAATTCTAAAAGGGTGTATAATAAGCTGTTATATTGTTCTTCTCAGCAAAATTTAATCAAAAGATGTACAGAGCTCCTAGTGCAACTCTTAAAAGAAACACAAGAAGAATAAATCCCCAGGAAGTGAGGTATGGAAAGAAGCTAAAATAAACTTAAAGAGCTTTTTTGGCTGTTTAGGAGCATAAATTCTATTCCAAACAGTTAGAACACTTAAACACTATGCATTTCATTCCATCTGTTTCCTAATGTGATCAGTATTCTGTAAAGAAACAATAAATATTCTGCAAAGGAAAGTAGTATTTAGCACTATGTTGTATCATCCAAAATACTCACGTATCCAGGAAAGAAAATACTTGGATAATTTGAATATCCTCCAAAGCTCTATATTCCATGCCAAAGTTATCACTCACAGATACTTGCTTTTTATATAATTCAAATGCCAGGAGGTTGGCCTGATAAACTCTGCTTAACCAGTGTATCTGTGGATAACAACACTCACACACTCCTTGGTGCATGTGTGCCCCAAGTCACACTGTACAAGCATGCAACGATGACTTGTGCTATGATTCTCTCCATGTCAGATGATTGAGACTTTCAAGTAAAAGGTTATATCATAATCTTCAGTTACTGATGTGAAACAATATACTTATCAGGAAAACAAAACCACCTGCAACAAGATAAATCCTTGGCAATGTTAAAACTCTTTTGCATGTTATTTCACGCATGCACCAAGGGAAGATTTGATCAAACAAAAACTTGTACTGCTGTGACAGAGTTCTTAAAATTTATGTTACCCTTAATAGATACCAGGAGGTAATTATTAGGCTTTATTTCCATAAACAAACACTTGTTAAAACATAGTTTTGCAATTATTCATATAATCTGGAACAATTTTGTTTGCTAAGAGAAATTGGTTACATTGTTTGTTAACCTTAACACTGTGCTTCTCTCCGTAACTTTTCATCCAATTTAATACTTCACGCTGAAGTGCTGTTATTTTGGGATGTGTTTCATGCTTTTTCTGGCTGCTGTACTGTACAATCTTCAACTGCATCCAGATCTTATTCAAACAGGATTCTAAAATGTTTTTATAGATATCCTTTGCCTTGGACAAATAACCTGTTAATAAAGCAACAAAAGAAGTAAATGCAGTGACAAAAGATAATTGTCAAGCAATGGTGTTCAATCTGAAAATCAATTTTAAATCTATGTGAAGGTATCTTGCACAAAAACAGATAAAAATTTAATGGCTCCCCAATATGGAAGGAGAATATGACCACTAATCCGGTACATAAATGGCGTTTATAAGACTTTATGTAGTATCTGCTATGAAACTCCAGCTAGAATTATACAAGATTGCATCCTAAAGCTGCAGATGTTAGCGGCAACACTGTTACATTTAATTAATCTGTATCATTTACACTAAGTAACAATAGTATTTCTATCACCATTGTCTAAAGCTTTTTTGTCTTGTGTGTTTACGACTCAGATAACTCGTCATATTATCACAAGTATTCTCAACTCTGAATGATGCCTTCTATGTATAAATGGTGAACAATGCTGGGGTTATTTGAAAATGCATAAAGAAAAAATACATCCAATATAACTACATGATGAATCACATAGCACAACAACACAACAGTGAAGACTACAAGGCCTACTTAGTATCTCCGTCAATTTTCTAATTTTTTTTCAGATCTTTTTTACTTGTACAGTTTCCTGTGTGAGCTGTTGCTCAGGTTTGGAAACACAGGTGGCTTTTGTAATTCTGGAATATCATCTAGGAGTGCTTGTGCTACAATAAACAGTGGAGGAAGAACTGTTCATTTTTTTTTCTCCCATCCTTCTACATTGTCTATAGTAAGGATAGGAAAGAATTGTGTTTAGGATTCTACTTATATATTCATTCTTCCTACTCTTTTATTGCTAGAAATATTTTAGGAAATACAAAATAATTTTCCTACAGTTCGGTTTATGGCAGATGTCTTACATTTTACATCAATTTTAAGGAAACACCATCCATCAGGGGATAATTCAGACTGAAATTAGATGCTCTGAAGCAACTGTATCTCCTATAAAGACAGAGGGAATCTGACCTTCCTAGGGCATTCACAAACACTGACTTCAACTTCTTATGGATCTATCCTGATAGAGGTATCTGAAAATTCACAATACACAACTATGGGAATTGACAAGCTCAGCACTATCATTTCAGGCATTAAGCTGGGTTACAATGGATTGTCATATTCCAAATACTGAATAAGACCAGAAAAGCTCAAAAAACACTTCTATGTAAGTCCAATGTGGTACTTTTAAACGTCCTTCCACATGACACATTAGATAACATTTAAGATTTTGTTTAAAATGCTCTCAGATTTAAGTACGTCACTTCCATGGAGCCTAACAATATTTTGTGTGGAAAGTGTTCCACACTCACAAAAGATATATGGTAGATAGGGAAGGACTTGACATTTTTGCATGTTCTTCAGTTTCCACACAGAGATTTCAAAGAAAATTTGTCATTCTGAGATACAAGACACATTACATACGTGGAAGTTCTTAACAATCCATGGAATAACATAAACAACCATCTACTAGTCATGAACGGAGCATATACCCCAACGGCAAAGACTCACAGCCACAAACATGAGGGATGGTCTGCAGAACACACACAAATCTTTGGTTTTCTGGGTATCATTATTCAGTACTGAAAACAAACCTAGAGCTGTATCCAAGCCACATGTTAGTAGCAGATCTCGAACTGTCACCAGCAGGTGTACCAGAGCAGCATGTCTGAACAGCATGATTTCCTTCTCATCTATTTTACCTTTACAAATAGAAGACAGAGGTGTGGTCTACATAAAATTTTACAACTCACATAACATACATATAATCAGCTTAAAAGATCCTGGTATCTAAGCATTTTCATTAAACACACTTAAATATAGGTAACCTTCAAAGGTTAGCTTTCAGATCTGGTGGTCTTGCCAAATAGCTTAGGATATTGCCTAACTTTTCCCAGGTCCTCTGACCCAGAGCAAGTGGCACACAGGGAAGTGCTTTTGAAAGGTGTGTATAGATGGAGCAGGAGATAACAGTTCCCCTGGGCATGTTAAAACCACATTGCTTTATTGCTTTATTGCTTTATTGATTTTAGTGTGGCAATTCTCTACAGCTAATTCTCATCTCATGATGAGAATCTTCACCTTCAAGAAGGTAAATTTGGATGACATCTGCTTCTTCTTACACCCACGTAAATCAAACAATTTACAGGCTTCCTATTCTGTATTAAGTACCCATTTTGAATACATATTCTAGGACTTGATTGAACAGGATGGAATTTCTAGTCTGAAGAGAGAAGGTATTTTTGGGAATTGCACACAGGTAATGGTGCCATTCATTATCATAAACCAGATATTTTTGAAAACTCAGCTGCAGAGTAAGCAGGCTTAATAATGAAATACATACTTCAAGATGCTAAAAATGGTTGAGGAAGATAATTAAAGAGTAAATTACTACAGCTGAAGGTGCATTCTAGGAGGAAAATAGTACCTAGTTCTGTGTACTGGGATTAACATAACTTTTAATTCAAAAAGACAAGCAAAGCACTTGGGAAGGAAAAATCAACTTAAGGACGCAGCATACAGAAGGATTTAGCTGGAAACTGCATGAAAGGCTAAGATCTTGCAACTACTCTGCATTGAAATACAGAAAGTGAATGTTCAGCTCTTTTAGTGAAGGTGCTGAAACTGAAGGACTATGTCCAGCTCTTTACACCAAACACCATAAAAACTCAGTTGAGGAATACAGGTCATTCAGAAACAAAGTAACACAGTTTTATGATGAAAGACTGGAGCACTTGGTTATAGTTGATGCAGAAAAGACCAGCAGGTGAATAATAATCTGCTAAGAGATCACTACCAGCACAGTAAGTGATTGTTTTCTATGTTCGCTCAGGGATTAAGGAGCAAATAGATCAGAATACTCTGGAGTAAAGTGGAATAAGACTGGATATTGTGAAACTATTTAAGACAAGGAAGGAAATAAAAGAAGTATGTCACCAGGGAGATTTTGGTATCTCCTACACAGAGAGAAATATTCATTAGGAATGAATAGGATAATTTCTTCATTGTTTCTGTGGGCCTTTCAGCAAGAAAGTTCTTATTTCCTTCTGTTGCTTTAGTTGGGGAAAAATGCAATTTCTATAGCATGTAAACTGCATTTGAGAGGACATAAGTCTTCTTAAATTAATCTTGAATTGAAATACAGACTCTTACATTTTTTTTCCTTGATTCAGAGAAGCAGTAGTAATTCTCTGTATACTTTTCTCACTAATGTTTTCCCTTCTGTGATTCACTGATACAGATATAGATACCAAGTTTGTCCCTCATGTTTGTGAAGATGGTGTTTACTTTTTTTGTAAGCTCCTTCACATTAAGAGAAGGCTGCTGCTGACAATTTTAATATGGTGATTCTATAGATCACAGGCTGTCATTCTGTAGGGCCAACTACAGTTTCTTTTTGTTTGCCTTCTTTCTCATTTGAGGTTTCACGGTTGTTAATGTTTTCTTTGAGAAAAACACATTCAGCACAGAAAGTAATGAAGCTGAGACAGCAAGAGTTTACTGCATAATTTGTGACACAATATAGAAACCTGGCAGGTGGTAGACAGCCTACTATGTTATCCTTACAACTAGTTCACAACTATGAGCTGTACAACTCAAAAAAGAACACAAAATACCAAGTAACTTTCTAAACGTTCCTCAAACATAGTCTCTATTTTGTTATGAAGTTTTTCTGACTCTCTCTTTACAGTCAAAAACCTTTGCAAGGGGTCCCTAACTTTGTTGACTTGCCTTTTAATTTTTCTGGTTTTATAGGGCTTTCACATGCCACACAGGAGAGAAATCAAGTCAGAAAGAAACCAAATTATTACGGATTTTCTTTCCTCCTCATTTCAATATGGGCATAGTATTTGGCAGCATGCAGGTGTGACAAAATATAGCTACTAAAAGAAAAGAAACAACAAAACCACACAGAAAACTTTTAATTTTAAAATCTAGCATGAAAAAAAATTTAAACATTGTTTGCTAGAGAAACAATATTTCTGAAGCATATGTAAAATATTTTTAAATGAAATCCAATTAGAACGCTTTTGTATTGCAATATGAGGTTAATAAATGCAATGTTGAACAACGAGGAGACATTTTTAAAATAAAAGAGGAAATCAATTGTTGTAACTCTATAAGATAAACTGTTAAAAGATTCATCATTAATTTATAAAACATCTTGAACATTGTGTCACCAATTAAATCTGCATTGATTTTAAAGAAGAAAAGAAGAGATGTTTTTTAAAAAGACATACCTTGTTTAAAATTATCACATATAACTTTCTCTTGCTGTTTTAAGAAAAACCTTGTATGATCAAATTTAACACTGTCAAAGCTCCAAGTAACAGAAGCAAGTACACCCAGATGTGTCAAATCTTTTAGTACAGGAATGGCTGCTTCTTCCAAGAGGCAGTATGCCTGGCATTGGCTTTCTGGATAACACAATGAACAAAACATAATAATAAAGTTTGGCTTCAAATACCACTACCAGACATGAATATTCAAAAGACCTAGCAAAACATTAACAGCTTTACCTTGTTCATGAAAGCTGCAACATTAATGGAAAAAAAGTTGCTTGCCACAGAGCCTCCTGAGTGGTAACAATCAGCCGATCCTCACAACAGGCAACCACACTGCTCCACGCATTTCATAACATGATCAAACTCCATGATGAGAAGTTAGGATTTTCTGCTCCTGTGACTTACACTAAGATTGTTCTACTACTCAATTGTTCTACAGCCTGCTTCTACATTGGAGTAATTTTCAAAATGCTAATTTTTGTTTTGACTGCAGAAAAGCTTTAATTTTTCCCCCCAGTTGCACTAAAGGAGTCTTGCTTCAAAATTTTTTAGGAAAAAAATAATTTAAAAATAAGCTTAGAGCTATGATTCCCATCTCAGATGGGAACAGATAAAAAGACTACTCTACTCTTTCACTGGTTCTGTGAAAGAAAATCCCATTAAGCACATGGTTGGAGCAAATGCATTTTCATGGAAAACCAAACTAATCTGTGCTAGGCCTACAACTTCCTAGGGCTGGGTATTCTTAATTTGAGGCTGTAAAATAGCTTGGATAAATGTTTTATGGATTCTCCTCTACCATTTATATTGCATGAGAAAAGTGTTGTCAGTTATGTTTTTTGATACAATGCCTTGTACAACAGCCAGAGTTCAAGGGGTAAGGCCCAGTCATGTATGAGATAAATCCATAGTTTCTACTTCTATTTCTATTGTGTTAAAGACCTTTTCCTATCAAAATGACTACTGATCTCTTCCATCTCCAATTCTCATTTACTCTGTCAGACAAAAATGTACAGAATAATAAACGGAAGGTACTGATTGGCACTAAGATTTCATGCCTGCTAATTTTGATCAGACATAACTCGAAAGTCTGAGTTACTCTTTTTACTTTGCATACAATTGGCTTTAGTCTTAAGATGGAGCTCCATAGCATGCTCTCACCTGTGTGCCAAAATAAATATCCATCTACTTGCAATACTTTCAGTGAAATTATATTGCAAAACTATATAGAATCACAGAATCACTAAGATAACTGAGTTCAACTCTTAACTCAGCACCACCATGTTTACTAAACCATGTTCCCAAGTGCCACAGGCACAGGTTTTTTTAAACTTCCAGGGATGGTGAGTCCACCACTACCCTGGCAAGTCAGTTCCAATGCCTGACCACCCTTCCAATGAAGAACTTTTTCCCCATATCTAATCTAAACCTCATCTGGTGCAGCTTGACACCATTTCCTCTGGTCCTGTCACTTGTTGCCTGGGAGAAGGTAAAGCAGTTCCAAAAATAGTATACCTGATGCTAGAATATTGACAATGATGCTGTCTTCATTCTCTTGGGTCTTTTCCTCTGTTTTTACAGTCTCACAAACAGAAACATCCTCTTCTTGAACATGCATATGCTGCTCTTCAGGCTGTACCACTAAAAAATTAAACCACAAGTGAATATTTAGCTATAAATCTCACAAAAACAGCTCAATGAATAAGAAAACTACTCTATAAGTGACTCTACATGCAAAAATATTTTCAAATTAAGTTGTTTCTGTGACACATACATTTTCTCTTCCTGAATTCTTTATTCTTTTCATGGGCTTATACAGTATAAAAAAACCACAAGACACAAAAACAAATTAGTCCCTGTCTGCCTTCACAGCCCAAGAAGTCAAGCCCCAGAAGTCAAGTATCAGATTGGCCTTCCTAAGGACAGAAATACAGAGCTGGGAAAATCAAGGAGCTGGTACTACCACTCTATAATATAGTTCCATAGGAACTATATACCTTTACATGGAGAAAAAACATGTATGAGAGAAAAGATGCTGCTGACCATAAGCAGCTCAAACTATGAAAAATATATCAGTGAGTGCGAGCAGAAAAGGTTAGACACTGTAAGCCATGCAGAAAGAACATAGAAACCGCAAATGGAAAAAAAAGAGAGGAAAAAAATTTGCATATTGAAAGTAATTTTTCTCCTATTTCCTAGGTATCTTTTGCAACCTGTTAATACTTTTAACCTTCCCTTCTTCCTGATAAATACTGATGCAAGAGCTACAACTTCTGGCCACAAATCTTCTTCTATATCTTTATTTCTGAATTTTTTTTTTTCCTGAGAAGGGTTCTTATTGAATAGTTGTCTTCTAAGTATTGTTGATTTTTCTACTTAAGCATGCCAGTTCCCTCAGAAAACAAAGTAATCATACAAAGACAGAAGGAAAAGAAAAGTTTTCTAAGTTAACTAGAATAAAAAGTCAGTTTGTCTTATTTTGAAAAATTATCTAGGGTTCAAAATTGGATCATTGAATTGTTTCTACTACCTCCCTTGTGTATATTTTCTAAACTAAACATTACACACAATGATATCTTTAAAAAATAAGTAAAACAACAAGGATGCCTACAAGCAGTGCTGGCCTTTCTAATTTTCAGTTAGGGTTAGAATAATCCTTAATAAAAAACTCTTTATTATTGCAAAAGTACGAGATGATTTATGTCATTTCTACATCGATGTGACTTACCACAGACATCCGTATTTTAATGGGCTCTCTATATATCAGGCATAACTGATCTGCAACATTGGGGTCTACCTGTGCACGTAGGCTACTCTGCATTGAACCTACTTAAGCCTCCCCAAGGTTATTCGTGAACGTGACACAACTTGTTTTTCAATTCATTTGGATGTCTTGTTGGGCGATGCAGTTCTCGTCAGACTTCACTAGATGGCAGCAAAAAACCTCGGTCTCTTACTTGCAAAATTTGGATTATTGCTTTCTGACGCCATGAAATGTTTTATTCATCTCCGACAGTGTCAGAAACAGACGAATTTTACCAAGAAATAGTTAATTCCACAAGATTACATAGTCTTGAAATTAAACAAATATCCCAATCCTACAGGAATTATTGCTGAAGCTTTTATGTAACAATTTTTTTTAAACGCTGGGACATTTAACTAAAACATAGATAAAAGTTATTGTCAAAATTCTGCCATAAAAGTCCAAAAACATTTTAATTTTTTTTTACATATAATTTTATCCTGCAAAGTGAATTTGTATGTCACTGTCACTGGCTACTTTTATGTCACAGATACTTCCTTTTAAAAACAAATAAGAAAATTCTTCTACTTCTTTTTTCTTTCTGCTATTTTGCATTCCTTCAGCACTGAACACATAGCCTGATATTCTCTCCTAAGTACTGCCATCAAGAAGAACAGGCCTACCAACCAATTTTCTGTTTTCCATAATACCTGTTCTGCTTCATTGTTTGATGGTTTGACGGGGTTTGCACCAAGGTAACCGGCGCAAATGACCAACTCTTGTTCATTGCCTAGGCTACAGAAGTGAGAGGTCTGATATTTACTATTTGATAACTACAACGAATTTGAGGATTATTGCTTCTCCAAAGCGGCCAGGAGATCCAATTCAGAATATATGGATGGAAGAGATCCCCTGAAGTACGTACCATTTAGAGTTACTTTGTCAGAACAGGAATAAATTCAAATGTTAATTTTACAAAATACCTCTTCCAACACAAAAAAACCCCTGTCCCAAAAAAAGAGCCTCTCCTTCCTCCCCGCACCCCATCCCATCCCAAGTAAACCAACCAACCAAAATCCTCTAATATATCTTACGGAAAACAACAAAAGGTAAGATACTTAGCTAAAAATTCAGCTACATTAAAGACCATAAAAACATTGCCAATTTACTTAAAATAATTTTTTTATCCATAAATCTACTAGGATGAAGTAGCATCTATTGTAACTGGTAAAACAGAAAAGAATTAAATCTGGAAAAACAGCAGAACAGAATGGTTCACATACCTTTTTCAGGTCTATCTACAAAATATTTTTCCTCTCTTTGGGTGACTGCATGTTTAGATCTCATCATAATAAAGTTGTTCAGATCAGAATCATCGCTGGCCCATTTAGAAGCAAGTGCAAGTGATGCAGGCTTTCCACTACAGGATGAATTGTCCAGTTTAGAAGACATATCTTTACAGCTGTCTGATTCAGATGGTTTGGGGGTTTTCTTTTCTTGGTTTAAGAAACAAATTGCCTCTTCTGTCTTAATCTTTCTTATGCTTCCTCCAGTACGGTCTTCCACAGATGTATTTGTACTGTGAATTTTGGCAGATGATGCAGCACTCATGGCGAAGTATTGCCTTTGAGTCTGCAGTGACAACTCAGGATTAACTACTTTCTCTGACTGATGTCTTTCAGCAGAAAGCAGCTCTTGGTTTGTCACAGAATTCTTCTCTTCAAGCCATCCTGAAAAATACAGTTTAATTTCTTTGCTGCAGTGTAGATATTTTTTCTTTTCTCTCTCCTCACTGGAGTTAAGGACTTTGGGTGGTTTATAGAGAAGGCATTTTCTAAAATTTCTTCTTTCTGCCTTCTCAGATCACTAGAACCTCCTTTTAGAAAACTTGCACTGACTAGTCCTAAGTAAAAATGCACAATATTGAGACACAGAAGGCCACACTATTGTTTGAAGTTTTCACCATCTACAGAGTAGATGTTATTGATGTTAGATTTATGGGAAGTGGGATGCAACACACTTCATCAGGAAGAAAAAGTAACTTTTTTTGTTGTTGTTGTTTTTCAGAGGGGAAAAAAGAAGAATGCAAACAGCTCCCTCTAAAGATATGCTCCACTAGAACTACAACTTTTTTGCATTGTGGCTGCACAGCCATCCGAAACACAACAGCTAAGCAATTAAAGAAATGTAAAAAGCAGTTAATTGAAAATGTTCTTGTGTGAGCAGTGTCTATTTGTTTCACAATATATCATGTTACTGTCAATCCCTGGAGTTCTACAATGACAACTGGTGCCTTGCAGTCTGGCCATAGTTATACAACAAAATCTGAATAACTTTTTGCATTTTTTGTTGAAGTTTGATTGTAAGAATGCAAAATCGCCCATGAGAAATTCTGAAGTTTTGAACTGTTCAAATTTGAAATAGTCTGCATTAAAAAAACCCTCTACAGCATCACAAAATAAGGCATTTTCACCGTAACATACTCCCCCCAATGACCTTGTGCAGGTAGGACTATGTAAATATCTGCTTTATTAAAATATTCCAAAGCAAAACAACTACTTGTTAAGAAATTCTCCTGTATGAAACTATTTTATTAAAATACAATATGACAGGTGGAAACTACTCTTCATCTCCAGAGTAATAGAAAAGATGACTTTGTGTAGTTAAACACTTTTGTTCCTACAATTTGTGCAAAGTTAGAGAAAGTATACCTTAATTGCAGTAGTGACATTCTTTCATTTTGCTGTAAAACATTTTATTCTTAAGAAATATTTAATTTCCTTTGTTATTGGAGATACGCAACTCCCTGTGTGATGCTCTGTTAAAGTACCTATCTTTGCCTTTTTATCACTTTTTTTAAAAAAGGAGATACTTACTTTCTAATTGATACGACGTAAATTGTGTGAATGTTTCTACTTCTGTAGGAAGCAGACTGTTTGCATTACTGCCATCCATATTCAATTGTTCCAAAATTTCTACAGCTGCTGGATTTAAACCCATATGAAGCCACCACCCCTCCTCTAGTGAGCTAAGCATTGGTGCTTCGACCTCAACTGGCAGGTTTTTCTGCAGTTCTGTCAGTGAATGACGCTGATGCGCAAGGTTAACAGCTGGATGCTCTACAAAACAACCAGAAATTAACATATAATATCAATAATCTAGAAAGATGAAAACAGAATGTCCTTTTGGAAATTAAAGTTCCCATGTACTGGTGGCTTACTACATATATCTATTATTCATACTTCCATCTGTAACTCTGTGTCCATGAATAGATTTAAGATCAAACCAGTTAACATTATTAGAGCAAGTGTGCCTTTTCTGAGTTCTATGAGTAAGAGGAGTGGGGTTTAAATATTTTTTCAGATCTAATAATGTGTAGCTGCATTACTAAAGTTACAAACTATCTTGTTAATTATCTGTGGATTATTGTCGTGGTTACAAAGACTTATCATAATCCTTACCTGAAAAAAAAATTAACTGAAATAGTAATGAGCATACCATACATTATTTTCAACTATAACTCAAAGTACAAATGAATTGGACACAAAAAAAGTCAATATACATAACTTAATCCTGAGACTTGTAAAATGAAGTCAAATAAAATGAAACTAAAGAATAGTAGTAATGTATATTCTGGCACTTTCATGAGCAGCCTGCAGCTTGTTTTGGCTTTGTGTACTCTGTTTCTATTCTACTCTTGTAAAGTTACAATATTATTTTCCATTAACAGTACTATTGTATTGATTGATACATATTTTGAAACATTTTTAAGGGAAAACAGCACACAGAAAGGAGTTCAACAGATTACCGAATTTCAGCTATTAGTTATTGTATATATTGTGAACACTGTCATAAAAAAAATAAAACTCTTGCTTAATTCAAATTACCTCCATAGAAGGATACACGGAATAACAATTTCTATGTTGCCATACCGTAACTTTTTATATGTACTAAAATAACCACATAATCCAAACTTCAGAGGGTTACAGTAATTGAACAAACTTCAATGGCTCAAAATATGTGCTCTGTAATATAACATTATGTTTCCTGCTATATTTCTCCATGTACACAGAACTTGTACACATCAATTAGAAATTGATCATCAATTAGAAATCCTTACCGACAAGCAAAAGAGAGCTCATATTATCGCGATACTTCTCCGATTGCCACACCAAAGATTCTAAGAATTCCCTAGGGGGCTCTGCAATCAAAATACTATGAAGAACATAAAAAAAGACTTGCAGGTATGAAGCTTAGCAGCATTATTTGTTGAATTTTGATTTATATAAAACTATCTTTTAAAGATGCGCTTTGTCTTTAAATTTTCAGTTCATTCTTTATTCACTGGTTCATTAAAATTTTTTTCCTATCCATACAGATGACAACAGGAAAGAGTGAGAAGAGGAGCCATCAAGGCTGGGTCATGAAGTAAAGCAGCACTGAATGAGAATTCTGTCTAGACTGTGGGTCCCACCCCAAAGAGATATTGAAATTCCTCCTGTGTGTGTTAGAAAGACAGCAAGACAAAAAAATGCTAGTCTCAAATAAGATGAGAAGGAAAGGATGAAGCAATTCTAATCCTATCTTGACATGAAAAGGCCTGCAATCTATCGTTGGAAGATATCTCCAAAACAGACAATACTTTCTTACTATATACCTTCTGGATATTTTGCAGGTGATCCTTGTACTATATATATATATGCTTGCCATAGGTATAAATATGCACATATGTCCATACATATACTTGCTAAATACTTTAAGTATTTACTGTTGCCTGCTGCAAAAAGGAGACTGGGTTTTCTATTAAATCCCCCCAGAGAAAGAGGTCTACAGAAGCAACTTCCTTTCCTTTTTCAGGTTCACCTGGAAAACCACAGATATGGACCACGCATTCTGTCACTTTCACACAAAACACGACATATATGCAGCTCAAAGAATGTAAGTACCAATTCATAAATATACTTATTTTTTCAATAATTTTGAGGATTTATGATTTAGAGGATCCATGACAGAATTTGTCACTACTAAGGTTTCATTACCTGTTACCAGAGAGAGAAATAGGTTCTTCTTGAAGTCCTCTGCACAGAAAATTAACCCAAGATCTTTGTTGTCTGCATGGAGGACTTAAAGGCACTTCCATTTCATCTCTCAAATATGGAATATATTCAGCTGGAAATTGCATAAAACCCCAGCCAAAACAAAAATAAATAAATCAAAATCACAAAGCTACTCATGAATGAAATACACAGGCTTACAAATTTTACACTAGTGAAGTTTTGGATTAAAACAGAAAAGATTTTCATGGGACAATTCACTAAGCTATATACCCCAAATACTTCACATCTAATTTCCAGACAGTTTGGGGATAATAATGTGTAGATCGCATTCCTTTAATGTAGTTCTGGGTACATATGCTTCACATGTAAGATTATTTTTATAATTAAATCATCAGGTACCATGGCTGAGGTTTTGATATTCATGCCTGCTGGCCTTCTTAGATAGCTCCTCCATAAATGAAGTTAATTAGGTGGAAGAGAGACTGCAGACAATATTGTGGTGGCTGTAAGATTCTGTAAGAATGGCTGTAAGAACGGCCTCAGGAACTTCAGAAAGAGTCAGGGATTTAAAAAAAAAAATTACTCTTTCAAGAAGAATTAGTACTCATTGACATTTCTAGGGATGATCACTGAAATGAATTATGCCACCAGTTTAGGTTTTTTTTAAAGCAGTATACAAACCTGGCATGTTAAAAGTCCTCTGCAAGTAACTTTAAACATTCGATTATATTTTTTTCCAATCATATAAAATGTAGACATATTAATGATTATTAGGTTTTATTCAGGTGTTATTAGGAATTTGCAACTTCATTGATTTTGGTGGTTTACATGATTGCCCTGGTATTCTTCTCTCTGGCATTCTACTAACCAGAAAGCAGAAATCACAAAAACCACAGCTGTTCCACATTCTGTGAAAATTAAGGCAGAAAAATTGTGAATAAATCAGTGCCTCCATAAGGAAAAATACTTGTAATGAATTCCCTATTAATTCCACCAGGCAGTAAGTAGATGCAATCATCATACCACATTGCTTGGCCAATTGGCACAAAGCAGGCTATGAATCAGCCACCTGTCCAGCTGCTCACGGCTTCTCCTTGAAGGACCTAACAAACCGATTGTTAGGCAGGAAGGGTAAGGCACAATGTTAGAAAGCCAGAGGACACAAACATATCAGAAAAGCAGAAAAAAAAGTAAGAAATGAAACTGGGTACAAAAGAAAGCAACATACTTCCAATCAGTATAACTTCTTTCTCACTTACTTAGAACAAAAAAAAGCTCAGTGAACTTAAGCTGTGAACTTCAGCTCACAAACCGGTTTTTGTGAGGAGCAACAATTTTAGGACTTTTACTTTGAACAGGACAGGAGCTGATCTCAGGACAGCAAAAATACCTGCCACATCTAAAAAGAACTATTCTTTCTCTTTGACCAATACTATTCGTATTCATTCTTCTCTAGTTATTTTTGCCTTTGGGACTGGAATTTTTTATCAGCTACATTAGTTAAACTCTGCCTACAATCAGAGTAACATTCCCCTTCTCAGAACATTGCTGACTCAGAGAACTATCTTGTCTCTTGATGTCTTTTTTAAACAAACCCAATGACTAGAGAAAGACTGCTTAGTCATATGATTGCTTTTTCTCTGAGTTCAAGCAAACATATTTCACTTCTCATAACTCATAAGCAACAAAATTAATAAGAAGAAGACAGTCAGGCCTTGACACCCAATACAGAAACTTCTGCTATCAAACTGCATCTTAGCAGTGCTTGCACAGGTTTGTAGGTCTCTATCCTACAGATCTGAGTCTATTCTAAAAAAAAAAAAAAAAAAAAAAGACAAAGAGATGAAAGAGATTGTGCCCCAATAATATAATTCTGTCTGATTCAACAGCAGAGCTAAGGCAACAACTGGTAATAAAGCTTAATGCAGCCACTTTCTTTAAAAGACGATTCAAGATGGCTTGACTACTCATCTACTGCAGAAGAATGGACAATATCCTAGAGAAGATCACACTTAATTTATTATTACTGCATACAGAAGAAGAGTCCCAAACTGCTCAGATCTACTGCACTGAAGCCCCTCCTGCTTGGAAGATTTACAAGCAAAGAGCAGAGAGCTGATGAGACACAGATTAGAGTTTCTCATGCTAGACAATAATCTCCAGATGTAAAATAAGCGTAACTTTATCTTGGTGGAACTTGGTATGTTTACATTGAGCTTTTATATCAGACACTTTGAGCTGATATGATTGTTTCAACCAAAATTCCACTACAATATAGTACCTGAAGCACGATACTATTAGCTTTCAGGGTACGACTATCAGCTCAGTTTAAAACTTGTTGAAACTAAGACAATAAGAAGGGTCTTTGTCTGGAGAAAACTCAACACTTCTTGAGTATTTTCATAACTTCCGGATGGAAAACTATCAAGTGAACAAGCACTGATGGATCATATTGCTACTGTCCAATGCAATAATCAATAGACATTTTCATAGACAGCATATACATTAGGATGAGGTACATGTATAATCATGTATTGACACATTACTCAGATCACATTAATTTGTAAATATTTCTCTTCATGCAGGTCCTTCTGCATTAAATGAAAAGTGAAAAATGTCACTAGCACAGCCATTTTTCTGCCTCTCTTAGCCAGCCAGAATTTAGCTGTGAATATAGTAGGGCTGGCGAAGACTACACATTATTTTGAAAGATTACACCTGGACCCAAAAAAACCTTAACTAAGGCTGGAGCAGTCAGACACCAAAGTTGCTCAGCATTGGTAGATGGTGTAGACACCATGACTTGGGTTTTCAAGCTATTAAAGGTGGATACACCTCTAATATTAAAGGTGGATACACTTCTAATACTAAAGGTGGATACACTTCTAATACTAAAGGTGGATACAAAGGATTTCCTGATCCCAGTGTAGGAGAAGCAAGGATTTAATGCACGTTAGCAACCATTCAACACTTTGAGTTTATTTCTGTATAAAACAGCTCTGGTGACTACATGACTTAACGTCTCAATCACACATAATTACTGAACCATTTGCAAAACTGAATATCTGCACAGGAGTTTTGAATCTCTAGAAGTTAAAAACACAACACTTCTACCCGAATTGTTCTCCACCACCCTCTTTTGAAAGCATTTACATAATACTTTAACAAACTTTAAACTGTGCTCTTTGACTCCACAAGTTTAAATCAGCCTGCCTTAACTTCCATCTACCCTTTCTCGGTAGATGAGTTGCTAGATAAAAAAGATCTAAAAATCGAATCAAGTACAGAAGTTATAGACATCACATGCAGCCAAAAGCAACACAAAGGAATTGTAAAATTGCTCGTGCTTAGACTACAAAGCCCTAGAAAGGAGTATGGCACTTCTACTTCCTTATGGTGTGGGTGCAAAATAGTAGATTACATGAAGCAAATCTTATTTATGTGGTACATGCTCTCCCACAAACAGAATATTGGAAAAACCACTTGAAGAATTAATTTTAAATATCACCCCTTGATTTATACAGACCTTCCTACCTGACTCACAGAATTCCAACATACTTGTGCTAATACTGGAACAAACCTCTTGTGGAACGGCACAGTACTTGGAAATTTCTATTTTGTATGTAATTTCTGATTTGAGATCTGAAAACAGATTTTAAAAGGTGCTGTAAATGAACCATTTATTAATTTTTCCTGTCAGAGCTTTCAATCTTTTTATTGAACCTCCATGATACATTGTTACGAAAAATTAGTCATGCTTAGTAACCCCAAATGCTTTAGCTGAATAGAGCAGTGCTCAGTCTTGTCTCTTAAGTGAGAGAAAAAATCCCCCACAATATTATGTAGTCACTATCTGAATTATTCCAAGCTCTTCTAACTACAGCAATTTCCAGAACAATTAAGTAGCGTAAATATAGTCTACAAGGAGTATGTGTATGTAGATTCTCTTGCTACTAAAAAAGGACTAAAGCAGAACAAAAAAAACCCCAATAGGTTGACATTTATGTACAGAATCTTCAAATCTCTGCAATCTCAGCTTGAAACATGGCACATACTAAATATACCAGAGGAATGCACATGAAACTGTCTTAGTCAAATACCCACTTTTAAAAGCTTTGTTTCTGTCTTCAGTAAGATACTGGATTACTTCAAACTGCTGCCCTATCAGACACAGAATTCAGTACACACCCTCCATCTTTAGAAGCATTAATCTTCCTTTGAGCTGCTTCATGTCCACCAAAAAAGTGGAAGATCATTTATTTTGACTTAAAAAAAACTCCAACCCTCAGGTAATGCCTTTTTCTTTTAATTAAACAAAATACTGTCATACAAATCAATCCATTAGCCAATAACTGTCATTAAAGTTATATTTATCAGTAGTATAAGAGCATTTAGTAATTTTTCTAAAACTCCTTTAAAGAAACTGCTAGCATCATTGAGAATAATCCTGTTATCTATGGAAATACTTAACCATTTTTTTCCCCAGAAATCTGCTTTTGTGCTTGCAACTACAATGCAACAAAAGCATTTTTAATGGTATGACTGTTCTGCATATAATCCTCTTAGGGATGTCTCTGAAAGTAAACTTAAAAACAGATTAGAGAACACAAGACCAAATTATTATAATTATGGTTGATCATATATCACAAATCATGGCTCATATTACATTTGTGTTCAAGATTACAACACAACCCTGGACTAAATCAAATGGCAGGTAGTTTACTACCCCTTAAGGAGACATATCCAATACCAGAAATTTGAGTATAGCACAGTTCCTAGTTCATCCACAGAAATTCTCATCTGATAAGCTGAGATGTAATTTGTAGGTGAGCTCAGTATAAAAGAGCTTGATTATGTTAAATGTGTTCAAATGAAAGGAAAATCAGGGCAAGTACTTAAGAAAACCAACCCTCACCTTCTCTGATCACTTGTTTGCAAAGGTCTTCATCATCTACAGTGACTGGAGCTAAATTTAACACCTCCTTTAGTTCCAAGTATGATGGACTCTTAACACAATCAGATCTGCCATTGTTGGGTTTGCTGAATTCTATCTCAACAGGCAACAGGAAATACTGAAAAAATATTAATCACAACAGAATGGCCAGTAAATTTCCTTTGAAATCACTGTACAGTCAAAGCTTCTTCAGAATCCTGAAATAAATTAATTCTAAACCAATTTAAGAGCTCTTATAAATTGCTTGACAATTACACTGCACACACAAAGCTTTACTCAATAGGGGGTAAAATACAGTGTTACAGAATTTCAGATTGAGTCAGTGGAGCGTAAAAAGGGTATCTTAACTTACAGTTCCAAATCAAGTAAAATTCTCATATATTTTACTGAAAGTTTGTTGTTTAGAATTTTGAAAAATGGAGCAAAAAGTAGATTTGACTTCTTTTTTAAAAAAAAAAGCCAAGCTGGTCCCCCAAATCCCAGAACATGTCTTGGAGCTTTCCCTTTACCATGCTCACGTCATGGCTTCCTGTTCTGATTAATTTTTATTCTTAATGTAACAAGTATCTACGTAAAACTGCAAACACATCAGGTACCCGGAGAAACAGTTAGTCAGAGTGGAGATTCCTAAAAACAGCATCCAAGAATTAAAAAACCACAAATAATACCAGTGTTTTCTAACCTTGGAAACATGAAAGCTCGAAATATTTGGCAAATATGAAAAGAATTCAGTAAGATGGCTTGCAGGTGAACAAACATGTATGCACAACGTAGAACAACCACTAATATATAGTATGAAACAACGGGATGATACCTCTTCGTCTTTTATAGATATAGTACAGAAATCCTCTTTAATCCCCTGCAATTCATTTTGACTCTCTTCCATCTTCATTTCATTTTGGAAAGTCAAACATTCTCTTTAAAAGATCATAAAAGAAAGTAAGTGACTTCTTTTTATTACTTAATGTCTAAGACTGAAACTCTTAGCAATAGTTTTGATAGCCATATACACGGCAAAATTTTTTCTAAATCCATGCCTTTTCTAAGAAGGCAATTCCAAGTGATGCCATACTGATCTGTGTAATTAACCAAAAAGAAATAATGCATTATATGCAGAGTAGAACCACCTAATATTGGGGCCTGCCATAAACAGTTACAGAAAAACCCCCTCATATTATCATTCTTCAAGTTCCCAACACATAAGTCCCCTCATGTAAAAGTGCTTTCTGCAAAAGCTGCAGATCTTATTTCTTCCAATGTCAAATTTTTTACTATACATAAAATCTCTGTAATCTATTTGTCTTACTTCTCTTTGTCACCTTCAGTGTCTATCTTCAGGCAAGATTCAGTATGAAAAAGACAGAGTGTGCTTATTATTAGCTAAAGTGAAAACTAAAAGTATGTTCCCTGGTTTAACTGAAAAACTTTAAAACACTGAAGTAAAACTCAGGATGAGGCTACTACTTGCATTGTAAAGCAAGGACACAAAAAGCATAGGGATGAAGATTTGTCAGGTAGAAAGAAAACTCTTCCGCAGGCTTGCCCTTGGTGACAATTACAGGCACTAAATCTATAGCGACTTTTTAGGGGAGTAACTCCCTCATCAGTCTCTGACACCACTATTTTCCTGGAGGAATATTTTAGACTGAAGAGTACAAATTGTTGTATGTCCAGCCTTGGGATGCTCATGAATTTTAACTGAAGTAGAAGTCTGCCTAATTGAGTCCCTTTCTCTAAATGCATCTCCCTGTGTGCTGCACTAGGACATCTGGACTCCCACCTCGGACAGGTCCATGATTTTGCTAGTCAACCACAGATCAGGAGGTCAGAGCTATTTCTGTAAAGCTTCACACTAGCATTTTTTTTCTCCCATTACTGGTATTTCTGGAAGTCATTGTAGAATTTAGATCATGTTATCTTCACTGGATATTTAGAGTACTCACACAGCCTTATGTCCAAGAGTCACTGCAAGACTGGGGCACATGTTTGAAAAAACATGCAAACAACCCCACTCCTCCCTATTCTTCTACTATATGAGTACAGTTGCTTCAGTTAAAATCTGCTTTACCTTTCCCGTGGATCATGCAACCATTTCAAGTGCAAAAGAAGCAATACAAGTAGTCCAGACGTGAAGTAAACCAACACATGATTTAGTAAAACAACAGCCAGATTTTACACAATGAGTATATTAACAAAATACTGGCCCATTTTTGACACAACTTACACCTGTTTTAACGTACCAGTTTGTTCAAATTCATGACATAATTAAATTCAATCAAACTACCAATACAAAACTGAGCAAAACCATAAGAATAATTAATATTTAAACTTGGAGAAATACAATTCAATAGGGTAAGAGCATGGATTTACTGACAGCACATCTGACAGGAGAGAAAAAAGGAACATGGAAGCACGTGTAAAATCCTAGCCCTATTAAATTTAGTGATATTTTCCTGATAGGGAATCAGTCAGCCTGAGGGAGGACAAGGTCCCTTAAAGATGTACCTTTTTTCAGCATTCCAAAACTAATATCCTGACTACATTTCTCATTTACAGAATCTAAAAATGACAATTTCATTAGGACAGTTTTCTTAACACATATAAATTTCACCCTCCTCATTTTTTCCTAAGAAGAAAAGCTAAAGTCTTTACCTGTTGCAAATATAAACTAAAGGTAAAATACAACAAACGTTAAAATGTTAATGGCATTATACACAGACTATTTTTTGTTTAATATTATACAGCAAATTGTAGGTACCTGAAAATATTCTCTGCTGTTAAAATCTGTCCTTCAGAATCCAAAAGGGGATCTTTCACTAAAAAAAACTGTAGTCTGCTCAGAAGTATAGATAAAGTTGGCAGCTTTTTACGAAAATTTTCAAGATTATCAATAAACACAAATTCCTCTTCCAAACATAAATCTGACAAAATATAAGAAAAAAACACATTATAAAATGAGATAAAATTACTAAGAATTATCAGAATAAAGAGTATTGTTGAGTAACTGCTGGAATACTATAACTGTCAGCAAAACAATAACTGCTCTTTTACTTAAAGCTTAAAAATCCTAAAATACTTAAAGTGCAACGAAGTCTAGACTTCCATGGTTCACATGATCACCTCTAGTTTTCTTTTGCTTTTTCTTTTGTCTTACATAACGCCTGTTAAATACAAAATGTATTTTCTTTTCATTTCCTTGTTTGCGCTTTCAAGCATGATAAAGAAACTTAGCTCAATGAGATTTTAAATGTAGAAATGAGGCAGTCTCTCCACACGTCTAAACCTAAATGAAGATTCCCTAATTCTGAAGGAAAAAAAATTTACAAAAAAAGTCGTAAATTACTATGATTTCGAGAAAGATGACATTATTGCATCAACTCTGGGGATGGGGGATGAACAGATGGAGAGCAGCCCTGTGAGAAGGCCTTGGGGGTGCTGGTGGGTGAGAGGTTGGACATGACCCAGCCATGAGCACCCACAGCCCAGAGAGCCAAACGTGTCCTGGGCTGCATCCAAAGCAGCGTGGGCAGCAGGGGAGGGAGGGGATTCTGCCCCTCTGCTCTGTGCTTCTGACACCCCACCTGGAACACTGCATCCAGCTCTGAGGGCCTCAGTAGAAAAAAGACATGGACCTATTGGAGCAGGTCCAGAGGAAGGATCACAAAAACAATCATAGGAAAGGAACACCTCTCCCGTGAGAAAAGGCTGAGAGAATTGGCATATGAGCCTGGAGAAGAAGTGGCACCAGGGAAACCTTAATGTGGCCTCTCAGTACTTAAAGGAAGCCTACAAGAAAGGTGGGGATAGACATTTTAGGGTAATGGTTTTAAACTTAAAGAGGGATGACTTAAATTAGATATAAGGAAGCAGTTTCTCACAACAAGGGAGGTGGTCGACACCCCATCCCTGGAGGTGTTCAACATGAGGTTGGATGCGGATCTGACCAACCTGAGCTGATTACATGGGAGTCAGACTCCCTTAGAAGGTCCTTTCCAACCCAAGTCATCACATGATTCTATTTCTTTTGAGTTTAAAGTACTGCTCTCCTGAGACAGAAGTGATGCAGCAACCACTTTTGATACATTCCCTTACATTTGCAGTATGAAATGCATATCTACACACACATTTTACCCATATATGATACATACAGAAGGTCAAAGGGAGTTTTTTGTTCTTCTTCCTTATTTTTTACCAATATGGAAGGCTCCCTATTCCCACATGCCCTTTTCACTCCTTGGTTGACTCCCTATCTGTAATAACTCTGTTCTCTCCTATTGCCTGGAAATGATGGATACTGATCATGTTCCCACTGAGCTGTTTTATGATGTTAACTCAAAGAGATACACACACACACCAAAAAAAAAAAAAAAAAAAATCTATCTTAAACTTCTTTTGGCTTGCATCTCTCTTGAACTATTAACACAAGCCCTGCTTCTCCACGGAATAAATCTGTCTTTAGTGGTTATACCTTATACAACTGAAAAGGTTTTGATCACCCAAATGATTTCATCAATGTCTCTGGAGCATGTGCAAAAAATTACCCATGTTAACAAGATTACTCTACCAAAAGTTAGAAAATGGTAGATTGAATATTTTACCTTGCCATGGTTCTTTAAATTCAGTGCCATAGTAAATCTTCAAATATTTGTCTTGGGTGGAATCTTCCTTAAAAACATTCTTTATAAGTAAAAAAGGTTCTTCTATGTCAGTCTCAGAGCAAGGATTTGAACTTGGAATTACTTCTACTAAATCATTACTAGTCTGAAACTCTGCAGAGGAGATAGGTTTCCTAAAAAACAGAAAAAAATGTCTGACACTTAAGCTGTAGCAAAATCACTGTTTTAACTTCCCTGACTCCTCAGGGAAACTACAGCACTCATCAAGGTGCTCAACAACTTTGATAATCACTGTATTCACTGAAGAAGCTTGGAAATGACAGAGTTCTCTCTATTCACTGGATCCATGTTCAAATTACATGTTCAATTCCTCCCCAAGAAAAAGCCCTTTAAGTTTACACTCAGCATCAAATTGAACAAAAGGAAAAAAGCATCAAACCTATTGATGTCATAACATTTTTGACAAAAATTCACTGCTGGGTTAAATGCACACTTCTGTTTCAAAACCCATGAAGAAATTGCAAGTAACAGCAATGGAAAAAAGACAGGGTAAGTGAAGAAACAAAACCACTTCAATTCCCTGTCACTTTTCATACTAAGCTCAGTATTACTAGTATTTATTAAGAAAACCTCCCTACCATTTGCCAAATAAATAGCAAAATCTACTATAGATTAGACTATACAAAGGAAAAAAAAAATCTATAGATTTCTGACTATAGAAAGGAAAAAAAAAAGACCATTATATTCCTGAGCTGAGTATGCATATAGACAAAACAGCTACAATTGTTGATTAAAATATGTGTTAATGCTGTGCCACCCATATAAATTGACTGCAACAATACAGCGACTCTGACTGATGAGTGCTGACATTTCTGAAGAACGCAAATAGGCTCATCTATAGTCATTGTACTTAATATTCTCATTTCAGACAAGTAATTTCTCAATTGTGCATCCTATCGCTTTATTCATATTTTTAATAATACTTTGCATGCCACCATCTTGCTATTTGCTAGTCATCTTAAAGTAATTCTCATAAACACAATCAGTGTATAAGTGCACCTCTGAAATTCTGTACAGGACTTCACATGTAAACAGCAATAGAGGGGAATCTCTGCTACACATCTTTTAAAAATCAACTATTTCACAACATTTTATAGCTCAGAAGTTAATTTTGAAGCTACAAGTAGTATAGTTCACAAGTAATAACCATGTGGTACGGATAATAACTAATATCCAAAGTTTCACATGGCAGAAACCTTTGAAAATCCATGAACCTTAAAACACTGCCCAGTTACACGTGGGCAACTTCACTGAAATCACTGGGTTTCACTTTAGTTTTATAGACAGAAAAAACCTGAGTTGCCTATTTTGAGACTACAGAGGCCACCTCTTCCAAAGTCAAAGCCCTAGTAGGGCTGCTCTAGAAAATGGCAAATATTTTAATGCACTAAGTATGGAAAAATATATTCAAGTCATGTAGCTATGCTTGTATAGTTACAGGAGATAATTGTCTTGGAGAGGAGGCAGGAAAACGCTTATTTTCATGTTTATGCAGTTTTCAGAGACTTTCTCCAATGTCATAAATAAGTTATACAACCATGAAAAAATTATATAAAGAAGCATTGAACTCCACAAAAACACAATACTACTTTTAGTGAAAAAAGCATCTTTAAGCTATCTGATGGAATGTAGAGCTCCAAGCACACTTCCTACTGTCACAGAACATCTTCATATTCTGTTTTCATCACTAGCTTATAATTCACAAAGTACCTGAATGACATCAAAGAAATCATAAATGTTTTTAAACTTACTTACTTTTCCAGGAAGTCCTCCACAGGCAAACTTTTCCTCCATTGATCCAATACTGAAATAGCAACCATGTTCTGTGTTGAACCAACTAAGACGAAAATGAGAGAAAAGAAATCGCCCAGAAAATATTAAAATGCATTTTTATATATTGTTTAAATCACTGCAGAGGTTCATCAAGCTTTACACATGATGTACAGAAGAAACAACACCTTTAGTTTCCATTAGCAAAGGTAAAACAAATGCACAAGAAAGATGCAAACACTTTTATACATATATTTACCTTTGTCATTTGAAAACCTCATTTTTTCCCATATCTCATCATCTCAGCATCATCTTCCAAACCTCTCTCAACTAATCAGATTCAGTATTTGACTTATCTCTGACCATTGCTTTTCTTCCATAAAGATTTCTCTAGAAAGAAATCTTTCCAGAGATCTCTACGAACTAATCAAATATCATCTCATTTATGGTGCCACACAAATAAATATCCATTACCCACTTGTTTCTATTTGGGCAATGAAGATGTTCTACCGTCAAGAACTATAAGAACTGACAGTGCTACATCAGACTTATCATATTACGGATAAACACAAGCTTTTCCTTTAATCTACAGTAAATCTAAACTAAACTTAAGGATTATATAACATACTTCTAGTCCATGGCTTCCTGTACTGCTCATCAGCAAAGAGTCCATTGAGATGATACTTTTCATCTTGATGTAAGCAGGGAGGAAAGCAAAGTGATAATTTCCAGATGGAAAACTTCTGCCTGGCCATGCTCTGAATAAAAAAGGCATGTAATAAAATTATGAGAGAGACAGTTCCATTCTTTTTGTGCACTACCTCTTCAAGCATTCTCACTGCTTTTGAGGGTATTCTACTAGAACACTATATTTTATATTTAAACCTTATTGTTGTAATGCTAACACAATCCAAACTAAGAGAAGATACTAACAATTACCTGATTTGCTACTTAACTTTTAATTTACACCTCTGAGTACACAGAACTGCACATATGCTTACCTACACTTTAACTAAACTTCGAATGTGCAATTACAAGTGCTTATCTTAACACTTGGAATGGTCTCCCGAATGGACACATGGATAAGTTGACCAGAAACAATTTAGTATCATTTCTGCTATTGCTGTTCCAAGAGCTCTTAATATTCTAAGGCCTCTTGACTTTCATGTGCCATTATGAGCTAATGAAAGCCCTTTTAAAGCCTTTCATTTTCACTAAAACCAGGGGTAGCAATCAATTGAATTCAGAAATTAAATAGTCTATGTGGCAAGTTTAGTGACGTTTCGCTGACTACAACAGTTCAATAAACTGTTGGAATTACAATAGAAAAAGACGTTCTGTTTGCTACAATCTAAGAAAACAGCAGGTATGTACACTGGAACTATACATATCAGTTGCTGTACTCTTAAGGAAAGGGATGTGGGCCATGTTTCATAACACGGACCCCAGTTTAAGTGCAAGTACTATTGCTGGACCACTTCCCAGGCTGCAATTCTCCAGTTATGAGCCAGGAGCGCTTCTGTGTGTCCTTGTACTCTCCCTGAACTCCTGAAGGCGTCACGTCTTGTTACATTGTTCTGTTCACACAGTAGAAACGCCCCCTTTGGGCAAAGCACCACTCCTCTACAAAAGAAGCCTTGCATTTGGTCTGTGGCTTTTTGAAAATATAAGTAAGTAAAAACCCAATTATGACAGGGTGCTTCGAGGATAAGAGGTTGGCAACATCACAGAAGGAGATGGGAAGGAAAACAAGACTTCACAAGGCTTCTAGATCTTACCTGATCAAAATCTGTAAAGCCAAAATATTCATTGTTGGTGTGGGGAAAAAAAAAATCTCCTTTTCATGAATTTAATCTAAGACATTGCAACACCTCTTCCCTACAATCATTAAGAAATACAGCATTGTGTGTCACTATTCTAATACACACCAAAGTAGCTAAAAAACTGGATTAGCTCTCCGGAAAGTAATTAATTTAATTTAATGCATTAGAAGGCACAGTGTATTTGCCAAAGAAAGCTCTAAGCAGGACACTTACATGTGCACAATAAGTAAACAACAAGTGCAACAGACACTGAAAATAACAGATGCTCTTGAGTTTGGGCAAAATTGCACTTAATTTTTTTATTTAAAAAAAACTGTAATCACTTCACTATGTTATCCCACAAAGTGCAGCACAACAACCTCTCTGAGAGAGAATTCTAAAGAAAGTAGTTCTTGTCATCTTTTAAAACTTGTACTCAATCTTATCTTCAGTAACTGCTATATTTTGTTCAGACTATTAAGGGAAACAATAAAGCTATACCTCATACAAATAGTCTGTTGAGTGATACTTCAAAGCTGCAAACATCTTGTTTTGTGATGTTTTCAACATTTCAGTTGTCTGGAAGATACAAAAAGTTTTTAACTGATCCATATTCTGTGTATCACCTCAAAATGTTAAAAGAGAAGGTTGAAATTCAGGTTCAACATGAATAGCTTCCTAATTTCTAGCACATGCACCTTGGAATGAATTTCTTGTAGAAGAAGGCTACCCAAAGCATTCAGTGTTCTTCCTTTGGAAGGATGTAACAGACCAACTGCAGACCGTGAATTTTTTTTATCTGAAAGAACTGGGCCTTTGCTTGTCTTTTTAGCTATGCCTCTTGGTGTTCATTTCACAGAAAACCTTTAGAAACATCAAGTGAATGTAGGCAATGCAAATTACCTCCCTTAAGCAATAACTCTTAAATTAACTGATTCAGTAAATTTTTATGGATTATAAGTTAGTTTATAACTCCACTAATTTAACTGTCTAGACTATTAACTTTTCACTGTCTCGTGAATTTGTGAGGGGACTTTCTCCCCTTTCAGTTTTACAAGAGAAAAGGAGATTGTATAGGCTAGCTGGGAGCAAGAGCCCTCATGAACACCAGGCCTCTAAGTTAGTCAATGCTTCTGAGGGGAATCAGAAGAGAGGCAAAAACCACACAAGGCCAGAGATACAGTATGAATGCAAAACAGGATATCTTGTAGCTTGGATCTGCATGAGGTAAGACAGTACTTTTTCTTACTTAAAAATAGGTAAAAGAGTCAAAGATAAATTAAGACAATTCTATCAAAAAGTGCATGATGTAATTGAAATGCAACCAAAATTAATTGTAGGGCCATAAGGGAAACTTGTGACAGAAAGCAATCTTCACGTATGTACCGTGAAGGAAAAAGTAACTAGGATACAGTTGCTTACTTGAAAGGAGTCTGGGCAAAGAAAAGAAGTGCAGGAGAGATAAAAAGGTAGGTTCAGGCAAATAAACAAAACAGGGAATAAGGTATACAAAATCATATACAGAACAAAGCAGAAGGGAACCTCCTGATGGAAGTAGTGTGGACAGTATAAAACAGTGGACCAAAATCACAAGATGCTAAGGAAAACCCTTTGGACAGCCTGCTGGACCTTCCATCAGATCTACACCCAACAGATTTGGTGTGGGACAGGGGAGCGAGCCGGGATGGGTTTGTAAGGAGGGATGGATCTGCACCTTAAGTGCTGGAGAGTGGTGGACAGAACTGCACCTTAGCAGAACTGATGTGTATCACTGACTAAAATTTATTTATAGCAATATAACCATGTGTTAATTTAAATATTAGCTATAGAATTGCTACTATTACTCTCAGTGACAAAATTTGAATTAACACAGCTAGAGTCAACTGCTCAGTAGTCGCTCCAGGCACCACTAGTTTCTTAAGGGTGCATCAAACAGTAAACACCAAAACCACCACATCCGCGTACGTTCCAACTTCCCAATTTAAAACTGAGAAAGTGGGACCTAGAAATACTACTCTATGGGGCTACAGGGAATTCTTCCAAGTTTTTTAAGGAAAACCAAAAAAAAAACCCATCCGTCTGTAAAAGGATATGACTCTGTTTCATTCTCCAAGGACTCGAGAGAACACCGCTTTCAGTAAGCGAAATATGCAGGATGAGGTACTTCTGCCAGCGTCAAATGTTTTTAAATCTACAGCGGAACGGACAGGAACCAACCACTGCCACCCGCCTCAGCCCCCTCACTGCGCCACGGCCTCCCTTCCCTCAGCGCCGCGGCGCCTGCGCCCCCCCTCGCCCGGGGCGGCAATCTCGCCCCTCTGATTGGCTGTCTCCCGGAACGCTCGTCTCTGATTGGCTGTCCTGCGGAGCTCTCCCCTCTGACTGGCTGCCGCTGCTCCCGCCTTTCCCTCAGGAGCAGAGCGTCCTTCATAGCTGCGTGAATGAGGGAGAGTCTTCAGGAGTTAGCCGATAGGGAAGCTTACATGATTTTTAAAGCTGAAAATACTCTTAAAGCAGTAAATGCATAAGTAAAAGCAGATAAGTTACTTCTGTTCCCCCAGTAGCAGCTTGCATGGGAGAAGAAGTTAAAAGAACGGGACCGAATTCGTTTTTAAAGGGATCGTATCCGAAACGGCTGACCTACTGCCTGTTACCTGTGGAACAGAAATAGAACGAGAATGAAATACAACTTAATATCCAGAAATGCTTACTCTTCTATGTTCAGAAAACCTGTGAAATTTCAGTGTCTACAAGAAGCTGTCGGTTTGGGGGGGGGAAAAAGGCCTATTTTTTTTTTAAATTTTGCTTGTAATGGCTGCCTAAATTGCTCTCACAACCCTCAAGCTGCTGTCTGTTGAACAAATTGTTGTGTTTCTCAGAAGGCAGTTCGGTGTCAGATTTCTGCAGTACCCAGACTCTGACTAATCCCTGGAATGACAAAAATTTCAGGAGTGGTTGCGCGAAGGCCCCATCTCCCCTCCCCTACCTCACACCATCCAGCTCTACACACATCCTAGCCCGTAACAAGGCCAGACAGTTCTGCTTGCTGAAATGACACCTTACTGTTGTTGGAACCACAAAGCCATTTTATTGTCTGTCCCTGCCTTCTCCTCCTTTTACTGTAGATGTGGATACCCACAGAGAACACATCAGAAGTGCGAAAACCCTTGGCAATGCTGCAGCAGGTGCATTCAGCCAGTTGCTATAATAGTTTGGGGAGTCTGGAAAAATGCATCTCCTCTGAGAACCCATTCCAGATTGAGTCCCAGATGAGGGTAGTTTTTCTCTGTGGAAAACAAAACTTACACTTTTCACTCTGGTTCCAGGAATTCCATCAGTATTTGTACACTCCAGTAAGTGAAAAAGTTAAGTAAAAAGCATATGACAGATGCTTTCTTTACCGCTATGAAATTATTTTTAATTTTTTAAATTGTGAGGATGGGTTTAGCTCAGTCACAGGCATATGGCCAGTGTTTCCTAGACAGTTGTTCCTATGAAAATTGCAAAAGCCAGTAATTTATAGTTTTCTTGGTATTTATATATTTATAATATATTTCTATTCTGCTCTTTATGAACTAGGAGATGAATTGTTAGGCCAAGTAGGCACAATACAAAACCCACAAACTTCCAGTTACAGTACTTCAGAAGTGATCCTCTCCAGTTGGAATATAGAGAAATTCATGTTTCACCTATGTTTAGATGATCCTACCCCATCCCCAGGAGAAAGAGTAGCTGTTGGCAAAGGTTCAGGCCCTTGGCACAAAGGCCCCAGGCTGAAGAGGAAAGGTGAGGGGGTATTTGCCTGGTGCGGATGCCCTTTGTGCTGCCTCAGTTCCTGCAGTGCCACTGCATGGCCTGTGGCCTTCCTGGTGTTCAGACTCCATCCTGCATGCTTCCTGCAGGGCTTGCTCTCCTTCCTGGGATAAGCGCTGCAAGATAGAGTGGCTGGTGAGGCAGGGGACAGGGACTCTTGCTGCCCAGTGGCAAGGCACATTTCTGCATCCCCTCATTTCTCTTCAGGGTCAGGGTTAGTATTCACAACTTCAGGAGGGGCGTGGAGCCGCAGGTATGCTCATGGTCTCTGTCCATGTGTGAATTGCAGAGCAGATGCTCTGCTTACCTCAGTCATGCTCTGAATGTCCTCCTCCCACTGCTAGATGCTTTGCCCTGTTCACCTCCTTCTATTGCATCAGCTCATGCCAGGACTCATCCATCTGATCCCTGTTCATCTCCAGCTACTCCTCCTTGGCTCTCAGCTCACAGCCCCACAACTTCAGCCCTGCTCCTAAGATGGGCATGGGGGAAACCAATGCATTACCTGCCCTGTCTCGGACACTGTCTCACTTATGTCTTCCCAAGTCATGAAGGAGATTTGCTCTTGCTGAACTTCTCATGTGGGCCAGTTTGGGGTGGAGAGCAACACCACCAGGTACTTGAACAGTGCCCTCATCCATCCACCTGTGGATGGGGGGCCAGGGCTGGCAGAGCTACAATTGTACAGACACATACACACTCCTTCACAGAAAGGATGGAGCCTCTCACCATTTCCATACCCTAAAACAAGCTCAAGGCCTGACAGTTTGTCAGCAGCGGAAAAACTCAGCCTGAATGGTTATTTTCCACCCTTATAGCCCTTTAAAAGGCAGCTCTGCTGCAATGTCTGTGCCACATATCCCCTCTGGGCAGTCCCAGGCAGGAATAGAACTGACTTTGGACACATTTGCAAGGCACAGGGAGGTTTTACTTAGCCCACCTTGGGGGCTTCCCCTCACCAGTTACAACAGAGGCATCTTTGCCTGCTCTGGCTGCCCAAACTCTTCAGAGGCACAGGAGAGAGACAGGTGACATCTAAGACAGGCTGGTGGAGGCCGTGCCTGGAACAGCCTGCTTTTCACCATCCCGAGTGATGCCTCCTAAATACCTGAAGGCAGTGCTGAATGTCTCCCCTGTGCATAGGATCCATCCCTGAGCCTGCCAGGCTGCGCTGGAGGCCACAGGAAGGGGCTCCACTGCAGTGGAATCTCATGTTGGAGCCCATCTGCTGAGATTGTTCCATCTCATGCCACAGGAACTCCTTCAGCAGCCACTCCTGCATGTGAAATTCAGCCCATGTGACCACCAGCTTCCCTCACTCCTCTGAGAACTTCTGCACCATCGACTTGTGCTCCTCCAGCAAAGCGCTCTGGAGAGCGCTGCAAGAGAAGCAAAGAGAATGCCCTAAGTGCCATCTTCTGTAGGCTTTTTCTCCTTTCACCCATCACTGTCACTAAACCCCAAGCAACATCAAGAGGCTGGTTCCAGCCCATGTCACCTGACCCCGTGTGGACAGCTCTGCTTCCTTGAGAACAAGGGCACATATACACACACACAGCAGCCTTTGTCACTTGTGTGCCAGAGGGTCTGTTGGATTGCAATTCCACATGCAAGGGGGTGGGATGAAGGAGGCAGAGAGCAGATGAAGGTGTCTGCAGCTCAGACTCAGCTCTTTCCTTCACCACACACCACTGCTCAGACTCACAGCACATACAAAAAACATGTCTACCCCACCTCCCCTTTGCCCTCTCCAGCTCTTCTTACTTTCGTGGGAAGCTGCTGCATCATGAATGGTCAGTGCTCCTCCACTGAGTGCTGCTGCGATTCTGCTTTGACTTGCTCCACCATTGCCGTTCAGTGCTCCTGGGTTTGGACACAGAGGAGTGACAGATGCCATTCATAGGCTCCAGGCCAGAGACCTTCAGTGGGCAAGACACATGCCATATACCCACACAGGAGACTTGACCCAGGCAGACAACATAGTGTGGGCTCACCTGCTCCAGCAGCTGAATCTGCTTGCTCAGCCTCAGTTTTGCAATCACCTCCTGGAATCAGCTCCATTCCTCCTCTATGTCCCTCTGCTCTGGAAGAGGCAGTAGCAAGATGGTATCAGCATGAGATGGGATAACGCCCTCTCTGTCCAAACCCCATGCATGGAAAACTGCATGTGTTTGTGATCACTGCCCTCTGCTCATTCCCAAGACACTTTTGTGAAGGGAAGACAACTTTGCCAGACTCGGCTGGACTGACTTTTTCCAATGCACTTGCACAGAGCTGAGAGTCTACACAGTGATTGTACTTGTCTAATGTTTCAGAGGCAATATCCTGGAATGAATTGGAATGAATCCCATTTTGATGAAATGTACCTTTAAACAGCAAGGCATCCTGCTCCTGGGATGTGGCTGTGTTGCATCCTAGCTCTGCAATAGAGGCTGAGCTGCCAGCTTCTCCTTCTCCCCCTACAGCCCTACCTCCTGCTGCCCATCAGTGTCCTCCACCACCTTCATCTGGCTCCTACCCGTGAGGTCACAGCAGGAAAAAAGTGTTGCTTTCATGGCCATACCCAGCACTCTGAGGATGTTCTGGCAGTGGGACTGGCCCCTCCTCCTCCTCCACTGAGAGTTGGACCCTGGCTTACCTGTGGGGCTGTTCTCTGCCCCCATCAGGGCAACACTGATGTGGCTTCTGTGCCTACCTACCCCAAGGATGGACTGGGGAAGCACCTCAGCACTCCCACCCCAGAGAAAATGAACAGATGTGTAGGCAAGGACCTTACAGAGGAGGGGAGCACAGGCCAAAGCATGCTACCTATGGGTGTGCATGAGGATATCCAGGTCCTCCTGGTGTCACTGGTGGAGAAGCTCCAGAAAATGCCTTTGCTGTGTGCATTCCAGCTCCACTGTCTGGACCTGCCTAGCACCCAAAAAAATGTCCTTGTACTGCCTCAGGGTCAGAACCCCCACAGCAGCACTTGGAGACTGTAGACCTCCCTAGACAGTGATATCTCTCCTCTCTACCCTGTCACCCTGGTGCTATTTAAGGCAGACTTGGCTCCTTCTCCTCTCCCTGGTTTACCTGTGATGCCCCACTCAGCAGATGATGGGGCTCACCTGGCTCTCCAGCTGTGCTACATGAGCCTGGATGTGGAGCAGCCCTGTGCAAAAGCCTGATGCAGCCCGGAGATGTGCTTCACATGTGGTAGCCTGTAGGGACACAGGGATGCTCTCAGGGCAGGGAGGTGAAGCAATGGAGAGACCATCTCCTCCCGACCTATGGAGAGAAATAAGATAGAATTGAGTTACAAGCTGTAAAACCTGCCTGCAGAGGCACATGACAGCACAGAGAAGCACATGGCAGCACAAAAGAGCACATGGCAGCACAGAGAAACTTGTCTCCACTGGACCCTGGGGGGAGGGGGTGTCACACAGCAGATCCCTATGGAGAGGAGCCTGCCGGGAGCTGACAGACGGTGAACAGCGAGTGATCATCCCATAGAAGGACATTTAGAAAGTGTGTTGCTGATGTAGCAACACAGGATAGGTCATGTAGTGAGAATTGCCATATAAGGAAATACTGTGCCTTCGAAAAGTGTATAAAACCAGCTCATTCCTTTGAATAAACAATTCAGATTCCCTGCCAGTCTGGGTCCGCGGTCCAATCTCCGACACTCCCTGTATGAGCAATCCATCCACAGCCCGTCCTCCACCTGCCCAACTCTGACACTGACTTGGGTCATTGTCCCCGGGAGAAAACCCTACTGCAGACACAAACTTGCTGAGCTCTATTCTTGGGCAGACAGACTCAAGGAGAAAACCATGAGTCTCTGGGATACGGTGTGTGTCCTACCACCAGAGCAGGGCAAGGAGACTCAGCTGGATGAGAAATGGAGGCTTCCAAGACCAGGCAAGAGCTGCACCTGCTGTCAAAGGCTCTAATTCCCCTTCAGTTATCTAGAAACTGTCTCAGAGCATCTGAGTAAGTGTCTGCCTGTAAGTAATGCTGTACTATGTCGAGTGAGAACAAAGAACAAATAGATTTTTTTTCACTTGTTAATTAGAATAATGATAAAAGCAATAAAACCTTATGCTGACTTTCATTTCAGAAAAAAAGTAACTGGAAAATATAATTGCTAAGTCTAGAAATGGTGACGAGAGAAAAATAAAAAAACTTAGTGAAACAGGGCACATAGCTAATTTCTAGCTAGAGTGCACGAAAAATGAAGAAACATGGCCATATTCATTCATCAACGTTTGTAGAAAAATGCACATTCAGTGGTTCTGGAAGAGGTTTTGTGAAAGGCTGCTGTGGATATAATTGAGCTCCACTAGGGGCTGTCATTGTCACGCATGTAGGTGTGTGAACGGCTTCCTGTTGCAAGAGCAAAGTGTAGGCAGAAAAATCCCATAGGGACTGAAAAAGAAGGGTCTCAGATCTCCAGGTGTCTCCATGCAAGGGGTCTTTGTATCAGCCGAAAGAAAAAGCAAGTTTGTCAGAATGGAAAAATCTCATAAGGGGAATTGGCTTTAGTGATAGCCCCTGAAATAAAACTGCAATGCTTTCATGGAATTTTGATGTATTTTCTTTGCTGTTTTATTTCTTTACTTTTAAGGGAAAATAAAAAAGTTTGCGAAGACTAAATGATTATGCTGCCACAGAAATTTTGTGAACTTAAATGTTTTTGTTTAACGGTTCCCAAATACTGCAAATTATCATGCCATCTTCCTAGAAAAACCATATATGTATGGTATGTGGTTGTTGGCATATAGCACTAAAGATTTGTGCATTGTTTTTGCAAATCCTGTTTGTTGAGAAGGAAGTATCAGGTAATATTTATTTTTACCTTTTTTTTTTTTTTTGGATGAAGAATACTTCTGTCACATGTACCTCAACTAAGCCCTGAAAGAAGTTCAAGTAAATGAGTAATACCATTATAATATTAAGGATGCTATTTGAAATACGTTTGTAAACCTTATGTTATACAAACCAGAGTAGGCATCAGACTGAGTGACACTAGAAGGCGACTCCAGTCCTGGGCCATTTGTGTTGTGGAGGAAACCCATTTAAAAGTGACCTTATGAAGATGTGCTAGCCACAGACAACTCTGGAGACACATAAAAACTTAAATAACATGAGAGAGATGTTTTTATTCTATGATATCTTTGAGATTAGAGCTTTGTTATTGTTCATTTTGTAAATTGGTCTAAGACATTCTATGGTGGGATAATGTAGTATAATACTTTGCCACAGGTATGCTAGCTGTAGAAATTTGGTGAAAGCATAAAGCACTGCCTTGGAGAATATCTACCTTTTGGCTAACTGAGACTTAGCATTTTAGCATAGTTTCACTGAAAAGTACCAGGCAAAATAGCTATATTTGTTTTAGTGTTTCTTAGTGAAGTCAGAGGGGAGGGGCAGATTAAACTTTAAAAAATTGCAGATATGAGTGGCTATTGAGGAAATGTTTCAGTTTGTTGACTAGTCTAACTAATGAAAAACTAAACAAGATATCATCAAGAGCATCAGTATTGCCTCTTCCAAGGTTCAGTGATGACCTTATCATCATTGATAAGATGATAAGGGCATTCTCTCTCCTTGACACTAATTTCTATTTAATAGGCTTTTAATCTCTTGTTTTATGAAGTGTGGAACCTGTGATACATATTTTTATGCTCTGTCTTCACAGATCTTTTTTCCATCTAAATTTAATTTAATTCTCCTGCCATACAGAGATAGTACTTACCGAGTATATTATCAATTTAAATCTTAGCGCTGAAGGGCAATTCTGAAGTTTATATTGTTACCATAAAGACATAAGTGTGAAAATTTTGATTGTTTTCCTCTTTCCTCAGGGTGGCTCATGGGCCACTGGTTTAATTTTAGATGTATGGCAACAGCATGGGTACAGTTTTTTATGTGACGGCTTGCAAGGATGTTATAAACCTTAGAAAAGAAAGGCATTGAGTAGTGAGTAGTAACTTGTATATAGCCTTAGAAAGAGCTTAACCCTAATTTATGGGCCTGTTTTTTCTTGCAACTCCATAGGCATGCAAACCCAGAATTCCTACACTGGAAATGCTGCAGAAACATCAGCATTTCAGGCAGGTTATGTGGGCATTGCCAACCTTGTTGTCATAATTTTGTGAAGGCTCTTAATTTTCATGTTTGAGAGAGGATTTTCCCCATGGCACTCCTCATCTGACCATCCTGATCAAAACTGTAGACAATAGTGGGAGAAGACATTCAAACCAGCAGTTTACAAGAACTCAGTACAATACTATCTTCTTTTAAGTGCACAAATTAATTTTAAGATCTGACAGTATTGCAGTCATATCAAAGCCAAAATATCGGTTGCTATAAAAATTTCTTCAGAATTTCTCACTACCATCCCAAACTGCTTGTGTGCTAGGACATGCTATGACTAATACAACAGATCTTTCTGCTGATCTTCCACTTCTATCCAGTTTAGAAGTCTGATAGAAAACAAGTTTTCAGTTAGTCAGAACCCTAGCCAGGCTGAAGCATTCATTGCTAAGAGAGAAAGTACGAAAGCAATTCTTTCAATTCAAGTTTCTTAGTTCATTTATCAGAGAGATTTCTAGCATGGTAAGGGATAGTCTTAACTATGATACCTCTCATTCTGGTATCTGAAGCATACCAACCTTGTATAATTTCAGTGACTTAGAAAAAGATGCAGTGTAGTCATTGTTGCTATGATTTCTACTGACTGCTTATTCAGTATGTGATGTTTTATAAGACATTTTAAGCATTGCTGGTAGGAATATGATGACAAAAGATTAGCATTTCTCTAAGGGGAAAAAAAGTAATTTTTCTGTCATAACGGTATAGATCAAGAAGTAAAAAGAAAAACACAGCATACCTTTACGCTTACCTGTCTGAGACAGCTGCAGCAATATTTGATGAATCAAACAATTCCTGGGACAGTTAATTATGGTGACTTAAGTATAAATGTGAAAAGGAATAGCAAGTCCCTTCTGTTCTGCACAGGTAGGAAGCTTGTTAAATTTTGGACCTTTCAGTGGTCATGTGTCTTTTAAATCACCAGGGAGAAACACATTGTTTAATTCAAGGTGTTTAGTGTCAAGCTCCCTGCAGTCAATATAGGTGCTCTGTATTTTGGTGCCTGGAGGCGTACTCAGTGTATTTCATTGCTCAGACTGGGGAGGGGCATTACTCTTCCCTTAGCTATCAAGCCTCTCTCTGAACTCAGACATATGCAAAGTGTAAAGTTGGTTGGATTACTCCCAGCAATCCTGGGATGCATTTCTGGCATAGACACACCATTCTGCAGTGAGCATCTGACATTAAAAAGAACTCAACATCCATGTCTTCCTTACTGCATTGGGTTGCTGTTGTCATGCTGCTGTTCCTGTCTATGATATCTTCAAAGCAGCTTCTGAAACTTTTGCCAAGTTATGGCAAAATATATACTGCCTAATGGAAATATATGATGCTAATATGTAATGCTTAAGGGCAACACCTCACACAGAGACACAAATCTGAAATACTGTCCTCCATTAAATGCTGCAGCTCTCAGTCCTGATCAGTAGACTACCTGCCCTCAATGCTTAATAACAGAAGCCATCACTGCCTCTGGATCATTGGTGGGAAACTATATGTTTAACATTTCCTCTGCAAGCTCAATAGGAGCTTGCTCCACTGTGATGTGTGAGTGGAGAATTCATGTTGCAGGACTTCGTGATACCTGCAGCATAGGGTCACAGTATGGTTTGTGACCTTAGAAGATTCTCTAGTCCAGCCTTAGAAGATCCTCTAGTCCACCCTCCTGCTATGGGTATATCTGACTTCCACCAGACTAGGTTGCTCAAAGCCCCATCCAACCTGGCCTTGAACACTTCCAGGGATGGGACGTGCACACCTTCTGAAAAGCAGCTTGTCTTTCACCCAAGCTGCCAGTAGAGGAAATGTGAAGGGTTGAAAAGAGAAGGAGGCAACATGCTGACAGCAAGTGGCTCAAGAGGTAGAGGAGACACCATACTATGTGTATGTTGGTGAGATCTCACTACAGCATACAGCCAAGGCAACAGGAGGAAAGCAGGGACTGTATTTTGAGGTTTTAAAAAATTTGTGAATTACAGTAAGATTGCTGTAAAATACAATGCTGTGAAATACAGAGATCCAAACTCAGGCAAGGCACATCTGCAGTGTCCTTAATGATATACCAAATCTAATAAGAATTGTCTGAAACTAGATATTGTGTGTAGGTAGAGGAAACCAAACAGAGAACTGCAGAAGGAACAAAGATGAACACAAAATCTGCGTGTGTTACTGGGTGGTAGTTAGTACAATCTGTGTTCTCTTTACTGCAGACAATTTTCCAAGTCTCAGTGTGCTTATTACACTAACTAAGCCTCTCAGGCATTGTTTCATGCATATTTTCGGCACTTGCTAAGTATTTGTAGTGGTTGTTATTTTCTGTGAGCTCATTTGATGATGGATCTGAGGCATTTATATTTGTTTTTCTCCTGTGTATCCAGAACTGTGAAAATTTAGGTATTAATTAAATTCTTAATAAAAAAAGGCAACAGTCAGGCTATTCAAAATACTGACATGAGGTTGCTGATAAGCTGCAGTTTTTTATTCTCTTGACTTCAATTAAGTATTTGTAAATAGCTTGAGTAGTTCTCTCCAGGACAGGTCTGTGGCTGAATAAAACTGCTCTAACATCTTGGGCAGTCATCTTGAACAAAGTGTCTTGGGATTTGGGCATGGAGAAGCTAAGTGCTTCAGCACTGGTCACAGTATTAATTGCTGATGTGGCTGGTTTTGTTGTTTTTTTTTTTAAAAATAGCAAATTAACAAGTTTGAATAATACAGTTGAAATTATAATTTGTTAAGTCAAATAATTTGTGGTGTATTTGTAGACTGAGGTAGCTGATAGAATGCTAAGGCAAATCTGTGAGGCTCAGCTTATCAAGTGTTGCATTCTAATGTAAAAGTTTAGTAAAAATCTCTTTGCTTGAGCGACATATGATGCTTTTTTACCTGTGAGGCTTACATATGGGTTGAAATATGGAGATCTTTTCTACTGAACATTTTTGCACATAAAGTGAAGAATAACTGTAGTAAACACACAGTAATATGATTTGTGTCTCAACATATCTGGACTTAGGCTGCTGTTTGGTAATTTTTCACAATGGCACTTCAGTTATACCTGGCAAACTACATTAATGAGGATATAAAACTGTAACAGAAACAAGGAGATGCTGACAGTGGGAGGAAGCATTATACCCCATGAGGTGAAGTTTTCGTTAGTCTCCTGAACAGGGAGAATATATTGTTGTAGCCTGTTCTTAGTGGCTTGAGTGACATTGATATGCACTAAATCATAGAGAAGAGAGAGAAATTTTTTCATCCAGGAACTACAGGAAGATATTTCTGGCATTAGAGTGAAAAGAAGCACAGGTGTACCTAGAAACTGTCTGAACTTTTTGGGTAGTGTAACTATGGTGGAGCCGTTTTCCTGGATAAATGGGGTTTTCAGAGATTTTTAACAGTTCTTCTGGATGCTTTCCTATCACAGTCTGCCTCAACGTCTTCTGGTCTGAGTTGAAATGAAGCCAAGTTGTTGACATTCTGCATGGTAGGTTTGACAAGTAATAGTATCTTCCCGCTCTGAAAGGCAGTTAACTACCAGCTTAATGACAGGACTGTAGTTCAGATACTATCTCAGAAGTTTCTACTGTGCTTACAAATGAGACTTACAAATGGGAGAGCAGGGGAACAAGTCTGAGCATTCACTAATTCCATCTCTGCCACTGGAAGAATGGCTTGCTCTTTCTCTCAAGCACTTCAATCAATAATGAGAAAAAAGAACAAAATGAAATAGGTCTTTCCCTCTGACAGAGGAATCAGCAGCCCCCTGTGATTGTTAGAATGGAGGGCCTTGAATAAATACTCCTAGCTGGAGAGTCTAAGGAAGTGAGAATCTGCAATGAAAAATTCTTTGTATATGAGGTAAGTGTTCCAGTCTGTACTACAGTGGGCAGTGAGCAGGGAGTGAGTGACATCATGATCTCACGAGGACTAACAGCTGGTTGTGCATTCTTTTTATATAAGCTTAACTGTTCACTGAATACTTCCAGAATGTTAGGTGTTGACAGCTTCTTGGACATTATAATCCAAAACAAATGCAGGTTTTTTGCAAGGCTGTGACATAATACATCAGATAACACACTAAAGGGTATTTGGAATGCACTCAGGAACTGATGTCTGGTGTAGGGAAGAGCCTCTAAAAAATAAGCTCTGAAAGATGTTTTTTAAGAGCTAGAATGAATACAGCTCTGCAGTTAAATATTTCAAGGCTTTGCAACAGCAGTGGTAGCTCCAAGGAGAGCTCAGTTTTTCTAACTAGACAGAATCTCTGACATAATGATAAAGCTCAGAACTTATCTGAGTTCAGGAGATGTCAAGATGTCTGCCTTAGGACTGTGCTGATACTATTCCTGCTGCAATTTTTTAACTATCTCTCAAACAGCTCATAATGGTGAAGGGCAGTGTTATGGTCAGAAAGCCTCACATGGACCAATAATGACAGACTATTTCTTTCCCCTTCACCTTTCACTGTTCATTAGGTTTTGCCACACCGACAGGTATTATCTGTTTACTCACTCAGCAGAAGCAATGAATACTGGTAGTTGTTGGAAGAGACATGAGACCAGGCTGGATGTTGGAAGCTACATCTCACATTTCAAAACATCTGTGAGTCTCTGGGCATTTTTACTTGGTATCCAGACTTTAGTCATCTGTTTGGTTTCATCTTCCACACCTGATGGACCACAGAGGAAGGCTTTGTTTTGAACTGACAATAAAATGCCATAAAAGATTAACTACTGAAAAACCATTGCCCATTGTTTACCGAAGTGTTGTATTGCTGACATTATAAGCATTGTTGAGTAAAATATTTTCCAAACTATGTTCTTTAGTAAATATTTGTAAGCACCAGGGCATTTTCTTTATCATGATCTGTAAAACCTAATGACAAAGGTTTGATATTTTTTCTTTTTGAGGGGAAAAAAAAAAAGAAATTATCACACAGAAAATAGATTCTATAGGTACTTCGTAGGAGAGGGATAGATTGATTTAAGGAAAAGGTCCAGTTCTTCTAAAATGTGTGTTACTGATGGTAGCCACAAGCTTTTATTAAAACACACTGTCTAATATACTCCAGGGACTGGCAATTTTGAAGATGTTAGTTGCCTAAGAAACAGATAAAACTAAAAACATTCAGTGTGCTTTGCCTTATCTGTTATGTGCCGTCTTCTCACTTCTGATGCTAATTCTTATTCTTATCCAAGCCTGACTTTGAGTAATGTATTACAACATTAAATACTTTCAGGATCATGGATCAGAAGTGTCATAATTATTGCAAAATGTTTTTAAGTCAAGTTTCAGTTTATGAGCATATTTGAACAAATTATGTGGTGTAGTGAGACCTTCCAAGGGTAATTAATGCTCTGTGCTGGAGTTCTTTCTTATCTTGGCTGTAGTACATAAGGTCAGATTTTTTATACCACAGAAATTAATTAAAGTGATGTTGCCTGGTTTCCTGATGAAACATTACATTTAATGTTAACAGCTAGAGTCATGGAAAAGAGGAAAAGGATGCAAATTCTTAGGGTTGTCAATGTAGTTGGAACAGCTTATATGCAGAAACTGTCTCAGTAGGTAGTAATTACTCCGTACTTGGGCAAAAGGTGGAAGAAACACAGCTTTGGAAGCTGTAGCAGTAGCAAAAACTTCACATGTGGCAATATCTGTGTGAAAGAGAGTTTGTGATGTGTCCCTAATACCACTGGACTGTGCATGCAGTGACAAGCAGCAGTGACAAGCAGCATTTGCTTCTGTTTCACAAGAATAGTCAATCCCTGCTATGTATGTCATCTGAGCTTTTGTGCTGGGAGTGCCCTCAATCTGAGATGAGCTTGTACACAGATATTTTAAGTGCGTTCATGTATCCTCTTATTTACCCTCCTTCAGTTCTGTGTCAGTGGCACTGTCTAAGCCCATTTCTTCTTCTCACCTGGAGACACCTGTACTGTTATTTGAGTAGTGGAGTCATTTTTGTTTTGACAGAAAGTTAGCAGGAGAGAGCAACTTTAGTTAGTATGCTGCATCTCTAATTCCTGCTAGTACTCCTGACTCCTGTCCTGGGCCTATTTGGTCCACAATAACTCGGACTACCACACATTTTTTGCCCAGGAAGGTCTAAACAGCCAAGTTCATAAAGGAAGAAGCTTAAAAATCAAACACCCTTTCCTTAAACTCAGTATCAGAAAATTACCAAGGCTTGGACCCTCACAGCACGCCACACATAATCCCAGTCTGACATCACTTCCTGATGTCCATCCATTTCATTCGTCTTATGTAGTTTCGCTGCAATGCCACACAGCAATGTCACATTATAAAATTAGTAAGTTATTTGTATGAGAAGGCTTCTTGCACTGCATGATTTGTAATGTACAGGTGTAAGAATGATATAGTCATGTAAGAAGTGTTTTGCGCAACACAGGTGATGTTACACTTCCAGAGCCTAATTGCATGTTCCATCAGTACTGCAGGGAGGACAGGGGCATAGTTAAAAGACTCTTTGACATGTTGTCTTCTACAATGTTGATATGTCATGTCATGCTCTTGGTGTCTCACCCACAATTTCGAGACTGTCAGAATTCCCATGTAACTAATATGACATTGGTTATAGCTTTTGCATGACACTAGAAAATTAGGGAATGTTTTCATAGTGTGTGTTGTGTGACCTAAGAGGAAGTCCAGCTAAAGTTTCAGCCCAGCCAGATCTCCCTACCATCTGCTGAGCAGGTGACAAGAGCAGAGAATTGCTATTGGAGAGAATATTTTTGCTTGAATAGCAAAAGTATAAAATAGAATTTCTGTACAGAGATGCAAACTTAACAATGCTTAATTTGTATTTTCATAAATTAAACAGAGAGAAGCGAAGTAAACACCATATAGAGATTTCTGATGTGTTTACAGCCCTTATGAGTTTATCTAACATGAAGTAAACAAGAAAAGATAGGTCTTTGGTACTTCAGTTGAAAGAAAAATGTAAAAACTTCAGGCTGTTCAATAAGCTGTGTCCCATGTCTGCGTCCTGTTTTTTTTATTGCACTATTTCAAAACTATGGTGTCCTTTTCAGGAATGAGACTCAGCTGTAAAAGTTAAGAGGCATGCATGAACACCAAGACTCAGCCAAGGAAATTTCCTTGTTAGTATGTGCCATGAACTGAAATTAATGGGCAACACCACAGCTTCAAACAAAGTTTAAAGAAGTAGTTGGTTTTTTTTTTTTTCATTTGAACTTCATTTGCACTATAATAATCAATTATCTAACTTTTACTTAATGGAAAAATTCTTGAACTCTTTTGTTCTTAAAGCTGTTCTGTAAGACAACAGGTACTGAAATGAGTCAAAAAGGTTCCTTCCGTTCTTTTGGGATGGATTGATACACCCTTGAAATACGTGTAATGTAACATGTCTTTTGGGACATTCAACACTTTACTAAGAGCTACAAGAGCAAGACTGAGCAACAAAGTAATCCCATTTATAATTTCTTTGGGCAAGCATCCAGAAGCAAAGAGGCAACTCATAGCTCAAAGATTACACAGGACACAGGAACACAGGGGGAACATAGAGTCTTTGTTTCTGCTGGGAAAAAATCAAACCAGCAAAGACTTTCTTCAGTTTTGATGGTCATTTTCTGAGGGTAGCTATGTCCCTGCCTGCAGGTGATGTTAGAGACGATGAAATATAAGAAAGCAAAGATAAAATTCACCCTTAAAAATAAGTTAGCTACTCCATTCTCTGATCTTCATGTCATCCGTCATTGTGCTTTGTCCAGTCTTACACTGATTAAGCAATTTCCTTTTTTTCTTTGTTAAGATGAACATACCTGCTGTGACTGATACTTAGTTATGGTAGTTGGAAGATATGAGTATAAACCAGGGCACCATTATGCAGCACTAGGAATGTGCACTTCACGAGTGAGTGAGCTTCAGCTTCAAATGTGCTTGTAAGCAAATCAGGTTTTTTTTTAGTCAGGATCAGTATTTCATACTAGAATATTTACTTAGTAGGACCTTTTTGGAAGAGTGAAACATTTTTAATATTACAGACCTCTTTGTGTCGATGACTCAGCTCCCAGTGATTCATACTCTACACTCACATTTCACTTAGTTTTCACATCCTGAAGTTCTCAGTCTTGAGATGACACTTTTACATGGCTAGAAGATTTATCACAATGCAGGACAAAGACAAGCCCATTTGTTTTTTGCCTTGGCCTGCCAAAATCCACTCCCTCCTGCTCAGCACTTAGCTATGTGAAACTTGGTGATAAGAAGCTCTGATTTCGTGACTAGTTCTGCATAATTCTGTTATTGTCACTTAAACAAACAGATAGAGGAAAGAACCCACACCGAAGAGCCTGCAGTTTAGGTCAGATATGATCAGAAAAGGTAACAAGAAAATGAAAATAGGAGGAATGATTACCAATGAAAGGTAATAGGCACCTTGCTTCCTAGTATGCATATATTAAGCCCACTGGTATCATCAATAGAACACTTTTTGCATATGCACATTGTGCCTCACAAATCCATGCTGAATGCTGTTGCAGTCCATGGACAGTCCAACAGGAAACTGATCAGGAGTTAGCAGGACTGGCTAATCTTGGAAACGTACCCAGCAAAGAGATGTTTTGATTTCAAGGAGGCATTGTCTAAATCAGGAAAAGAAAATGTGGCAGACAAAAGAGAGAAACAAAAGTAATCAGTAAATCTGAAATCCGCATCTATGATATTAAAACTTGCATGATAAATGTTTGAAACACCTGTTAAAAAGAAATGTCCAGAAAGTCGGAATGCTACAGAGTATATCATAGGAATCAGTATAAGGGACTCTAAGGCTGATAGGGCTTTTTCTGACACTGTAGCAGAGTTAAATCTCTAGCAACCAATAATCTTCAGTTGAACAGCTCTTGAATGCAGCAGTATGATAAAGCTTACTTTGTGCCAGCTCTCTTTCATGCAGAAATGTCATTATTTGACCTCCACTCACAAAGAGTCCACTGCATGTTGACAGCATGACTTTCCAGTACAATGTGTAAAAGTAGACCAAAGAGCAGTTCGCACGGAGTGTTGGCACACTGTGTTTCACAGCTGTGCAGTCTGTGTGTCATCAGCATGCCTGGATTAGCCAGTCAAGTTCTGTCATGGACTGTACATATACACCATGACTTTGGCTTGCAGAGTGCTTATGCAGTCCCTCTCTAAAAGACTATACAGAGTACCTATAAAGATGAAGGATTATGCAAGTCATCATGGGAAACAGATAACTGGATTTGGGCTTAGCCCCTTCTTCATTGAATCATATTCTCCAGTGCTGTAAAAGGGCAAAGTTGGAAGGGAAGAGGGCAGTACTCAGCTTCCCTGCTAAGACTGGGCTGTGAGGGACATTTTTCCTGTGGCAGCACATGCACTGTACAGCCTCAGACCTCTTTGGGGACAATGCTGTTGGTCAGCCATCAGTAGGCCTTGCCCTGTTAGTGAGTGTGATGAGGTTTTCGTGTAGTAGAATGTCCCACTGAGCCAAGACAGCTGGAGGTTAATGGCCTGGAAAATTCAGAACATGAAATTTGCTCACTGTCTTAACACCTGCAGGGATTGTCATCCCAGCTGCTGCTGCTAGTGAGCAACACACAAAAGGAGGTTCAGCATGGCTGGCTGTGAGAACACACGTGCATGCAGCTGCATGGGGCAGCTGGTTTCTTCATGTGACTATATTCTGGGAATATCTTAGAAACTTACTAAGCCTTACTAAGCTTACTATTACTAACTTTAAATAACGTTGTGTGCTACTAATGTTGTGTAGCACATAACATTATTTAAAGATGGTGAAGGTTATTTCATAACTAATTCATACCTAATATGAAATCCAGGAAAGGTATTATTCCAGGATTTTCCTTTCTAGGAAACTTTGGGGACATTGATTATTCCTTTATGGTTATATTTAATAAAATTTTATTAGATATTATATTAGTTATCATACATTCTCATAGAGTTGCAGCACATGCACTATGCAGCCTCAGATCTGGTTAGGGGTAATGTTGCTGTCCTGTAGGGGCTTGTCCTGTGTGTGAGGGTGCTGAGATAGTATGGGATAGTATGGTCCCACTGAGCCAAGTCAATGTCTGTTTGATATACATTGCACTAAGGGCAAAATAATTTGTGAAGTCTCATTGATACCTAAATGTATAAAAAATGCACTTGACAGCATTTCTTTCTGGTTTTCCTATGGGGTTCTCTCACTAAATGTCACAAATATCTTTTGCAGTTCTAAAGCTGAGAAGGTAGGTTTTGTGCATGGAAGTTTAATGCTATGAGAAAAAAGCTTCTCCCATAGGCTTGGAGGCGTCCATAAGTATGCCCTTTTGCCCTCACAATACATGAGGTTCTAATGGAGTAGCCTTTACCACCAAACAGGGTGGCTTACATGGATGCCCATGCAAACCTAGACTTCATTTTTCCTGTGTTCTCAACGTGCAGTGAAGCCACCCTGACCTTGTAAGGGAATTGCTTTGATGACATATGCCCAGATGATCCAACAGAATATTACCTTCCCCCTGCAAAAAAAGGTATAAAACCAGATGGTCCTTCCAATCAAACCTTAGAAAAATCATCCCAGATTGTAAGTCTGTTGATGAGGTTGATGGATCATTTGAGCATCCAAGAACAGTCATCTTGGTATCACTCCTACCATGTGGTCACAACCACCTGATGTTTCTTGTCTAGCTGTGGCCACGGTCTAGCACTTCAGATAATGGCTAAACCCCACCCCACAGCCTCCCTCCCATCCCCACATAATACATATGCAGCTGAGTGTGTTGTTCTCAGAAAAACAAAATCATTCTAGGTTTTGGGGGGTGTGCCTGCCTGAACTTTGCAGAGAAACAAATTCTATGGGTACACTTAAGGTGTCTTCCCTGACAGCTCTCTCTAGAGACCTTACAAAGAGGTGAAGGAGACAGTATGAAGATTTATGGGAATGTACCTCTTCTCAGTAATATTTGAGACTCATAACAGTACTTATAAAAGTGCTTTTTCTTGTGCCGTTTCCGCAGTTGTACAGTGTCAAGGGACCAACAGTACAAGAAGATCCACTGGCTGGAAGTCAAAACCAGTTTAATTCAGGCTTGAAGTAAGGCATGAATTTTTAACAATAAAGCCAATTAATAACTGGAAATCACACTTGCTCAGAGATTCTTCATCTCCAGAATTGGAGGTTTGTTGAAAAGCAGTGCAGAAATGCTCAAGCAGGAGGTACAGGCTTGATGCAGAAATTGCTGAGTATGTTTCTCTGACCTTACAGGGATTCAGTTTCTGTCCTGTCTGTCCTCAGAAGCTCTGTGCTAAGTAATTAGACAAAACACTTCATCAGTATCACATAGCTGTTAATAAAGTTATTACCCTCAGATCAAACACTAGCAAACTTGAACAAATTAAGCCAATACTTGCAGGTTCACACACATTCTGGCTAATGCTGATGCTTTCTGATATCTGAGATAGGGTACTACTGTCATATTTGGAGAAGTAAACAGCGCACAAAAACTGGGACACACTGCAGGAGTTAAGTGGTGAGATGAGTCAGTCTAGGAAGCCAAAAAAGGATAAAACCATTCACTTACTTATTTGATAGGGCTGGTTTTATGTCAGCTTAACTCTGTGATCAAGCTGGTCAAACAAGCACCAGTAGTGTTGGAAGAGAAGCAGCAAGCACAGAAGAATGGAGAGAGAAGTAGGGCAGCTGGATAATCTAACGACTGTCTTCAGCAGTAGCTAAAATTATAGTTCATGTGTACCATACCCTAACCCTGAGAGCTGTTTTTTTAAGCAGACAGGGTAGCCACTTGAATCCACTTCTTCTTTTCTTGTGGCAAAGATGATTAAGAGCTGATGTTATTTTTGTTAGTATTTATTGTTTGTATTGTGTTGGTGCCTCATGGGCCATCCTGTGCAACTATCCATTAACTGGTGATTATTCCCCCCCCTCCCCCCCACATATTTGATTTCCTTATGATAGATGTAATGGCTGGTGAGTTCCATCCCTTAATTCTGGCAAGATAGAACATATGTAAGTCTTGTCAAATGACATGGCATTCAGACACTAAAATGATGGGGCAAAGTGTAAACACATAAACAATTACGGAGAACAGATTTGCTTCTGGAATTATCTGTGTCTCAGATTGGAAAAAATGGTTGGTCCTTAACCAGGATAATTTCTTAAGCCCCCAGACAGCTGCATGGCAGTGAGTAAGAATGTGGGAAGTCCAGAGTGACAAGCAGCAGGCCAGGAAAAGCAGGGAGGCAGGAGCTTCTCAGGCAAACTTCATCTTTGAAGTAAAGGCATCACTGAGTCATTCCCCTTTTTTTGTGATGAAAAAATACCAGAAAATACTTAATTTTAGGACACAGTATCCAAGTACTACCAGAATTTAAGTGACTATAATGAAAATAATGTATCAAAACTAAATACAATGCCTTAAACACTGCAGTTATACGAAGATGGGCTTGATGCCTGTGCTTTCCCAGTGTGCAATACTGTCAGTTGTCATCTTGTTTTCCTAACTTTCCACTATTCTACCAGTTTTACTATCTTGTTTTCTTACAGAAAAAAAGTAATCATTTTAGTAGTTAGGAAGGAGCATATCTCAGCTGTTTTACTTCTTGGGTCACAGACTGCCTCTTCCCTTTCGGTATCTCTGTTTTGATGTATTTCCCATAGCAGTCTTTCTGCTTTCAGTATGTATCAGCTCTGATCATTCTCTTTTGGAACCATTCCTCTATTTGAATAAAATATCTGTTCTTAGACATGTCTGAAAATATGGTGTAAACTGCTAAACAGACTACATATATTTTTCTCACACCTTTTAAAGAATTGAATCTTTGAGTCAGGACACCTTTTGTCACCATATAGGGTTATGCAGTAGTGTTGCAAGATCTGTAGGGTTATTTCACACATAAGGGCTGATTTTTTTTTTCTGGTTGTGAAGGAAATTGAGAGGTGGCTTTAAAAGACAGTGACATTGGTAACAATACCAGCTAATGCAGACTTCAGTTCCAGGAATTAATGCACAGTTCGCTTCATCCCTGTGAAGCTATGGAATTGGTCAGTTTGATTTATATGATCCTGTTAAGTACTGTTGTACAGCACCCTTCTAAGAGAATACTTCTGATTTGTTTATTTTTTTTTAAGGGATATGCAGTTAACTTCTTCAGTGGGTATATATCAAAGCTCCCAGACCTGTACATGGCCTGATTGTCACAGTCCTAGTTGGACACCCACCCTAAGAGTACATCTCAACTTTTCCCTTTTGCCAGCTATGATATCTCTTCAACCTTTTTCTGAGGGAGAAGATTTGCAGCCCCAGAAGTGGGGACACAAGTGGATTGAGACACCTCCCTGGCAGGGGCAAAAAGCCACTGTCACCCTGAGCTGGGTGGGCAAACTTCTGCCAAGACTGACTCACAGAGGCCTGGTCTTTCCACACCGTCGCAGGAGGAGATGCAGGTGCTTTGTGAGGTATCTGCTCCTGTGCATCCTCCTCTCCCAGACTTTTCCATTCCGAGACCATTCCTTGGTGAGAAGTTGTGTCAGGGACTGAATTGGCATCTAAGGCCCTGCCGTGTTTGGTCTGCTGCTGTGCACGTTGACCAGATAATGAAGAACATACAATGAAGAAAACCTTATTGTTTAGCTGGTGGGAACTTGACCCTTAAGAGAAACAATGTATTGGTCAATCGATGGGACATTAACCTGTGAAAGAGAAACAATACACAATGGAGCTGGTGGAGCATGGATACACCATGGAGGTGGTATCGTGAGACATTGTGGCGCTGACCACTCGTGAGATGACATTGTAACTGGAAAAATTCCACTCCGGAGGAGGAGATATAAGGCCTGGTTCTGGGGTGGAGGGGTGAGAAGGACAAAATGAATGCCACTTCAGTCCAAGGGATGCCCTGGTTATGCCTTGCCTTCCTGCCCCTCCTGCCTGAGTACCATCCATCTGCTTCTCTTGCTCAGCAGCTTTTCAAGAATCATGGGGTCAGTATGTATTATTTGCTACAACAACTAATACAATAAATTTGCTTTGCAATCACCATTGCATTTCAGATTTTTTGCACATGGGCATCCTCCAGAACTCATAACATTATTGGCAATGAGGATGGGATGCCCAGAGCACAAAAACTGACACTGTTTTGAGTGTATGTGAGTGAGAAACTAACTCAGGTTTGAATGTGAGTAAGAGAGAAACTGACGTAAACATGGACAGGGCTTCAGTAGTGGGGTGTGTGGTTGCACCAAGAGCATGGGCGCGTAGGTGCACCAAGAGAAGCTGTTCCTTGTGTGTGAGATAAGAACAGAGCCTGAGCAGTGGGGTGTAGCTGCCCCAGGAGAGGCTGTTCTGCGATCAGCAGGTTGCGTGGCTGCACCAAGAGAGCGAAACACGTAGCTTCACTGGTGTTCTCTGTGTATATGTGGGAGAAAGGAACAAGGCTTAGTCAGTGAAGCGTGGAGCTGCACCAAGAAGAGTGAAGCACGTAACTGCACTGAGAGACGCTGTTGTGTGTGTGTGTGTGGCATTTGGGAGGTCAAGATTTAGTCCGGGTACCCAGTCATGTTTGGGAACTTAGTAGTGTTTTTCTGTGTCTGAAGTGTGATTGGTGTCATACACTTATTGTGGCACGGTGTGGATATTGTAAACATAGCTCAAATACTTTTAAGATTTAGTTAGAAAAAACTCTTTAGTCCTTTGTGTTTGTGGTGTTGCTGGATGATACCCGTAGAACAGGGTGTTCATCCTTGCTATTTCTGCTGCCACGAGCACGTCCCAGTGCATTGGTAGAGATATTCCGTAAGAAGAAACCTTGGGCTGTGGTCCACCAGCGGAGCGACCAGAGTGGACGCAGGAACCATGGACCACATTGTGGGACAAGCTAGAAACTTGTGCAAGTATTGGGCCCAAACCATGGGAGACTAAAGACCCCATGGAGGTGTTGAAATATTGGGGAGAGTTTGTGCAAACTCCTCAGACATACTCTAAAGAGCAGCTTATTCATACTGAACGCATGGTAGGATATCTATTATTTGCATACAAACTTGCAGTTGGAAAGAATACAGACTTTGAAAAACAGTTAGTCAAACAAGACAAGGACATGTTGCAAAAGCAGGCATTTGTGGTTGCTGCTGCCGCACTGCAATCTGAAATCTCAATAAGTTAGGCCTGTAAGTAAGGTTAGGTCGTAAACTATAAGTTAAGTTAGGCGTAAGTTAAGTGTTGTTCCTTTGTTAAATTTTTAGGTTTAAGGTAAAAGTTAAGTTAGAGTACTCTTGAGTGCCGCTGAACTTTCAGGCCATATTCTTCCTATTCCTTGCCTCACTGTCCTTTTGTCGCACATATGAAAATATAGTAATGACCCTTTTGATTAATGAAACAGGAAATCCTCTGGACGAGATAATTGAAAAAAATACAGCAGCTAAGTAAGCCTGGGGAGTGGAACCCCCAGAAAAGTACTGGGAATCAAGAAAACCTACCTATTAGGCTTTTGATACCAGGCAGTAGCTACATCCAAGGGTTAAAATTCCAAGAGGAGATGCAGAAATCCAAGCAACTGTTAATCATTTATTATAGGCAGGTATTTTATATTTTCACCCCTGCTTTAGTAGCAAGTGAATTTGTAATGTTAAATTCTGTATACCCACAGCACAGAGTGGCCTTACAAGTTGCTATTTTTTGTGTGTTTTTCCAATTAAAGTGTAACATGTAACTTGTGTTTCAGTCTTCTAGAGTGGAGAGTTGATTACATGAATCTTAAGGTATGTGCTGCAAGTTCTGGGGTATGACAGAAAAAAAATTCAGTTTATTTGCAATAATGTTGGAGAACTACACTAAGCAGAACCTACAGAGTGTAGGCTGGTCCCTGCTATCTTTTGGGAAGAGCTGCTAGTGAGATATCCACAGAGCTGCCATCATGCTTTGATGTGAACAGAGCTAGCTAATTTCCTTCAAAGGAAAACTGGAGAGCAAGGTAGCCAGGTAACCTCTACCTGGGAGATTGTCAAGGAGCTAAGCACAATGTGAACATGTCCACTGAGGTCCTGGTGGGATGTAGTTCATCTGCTGAAAGATGTGTCATGCTGAGGTATTGCAGAACACAAAGCAGAATACCCAGCTCCTACAGCAGTTTTCTAGAGTTGTTAGTGCTTCCAATGTAAATCACCAGGTTTCACCACGTCTGAAAATTATGAGCTTTACTGTTTTCCTAGCCTTGATCGTAAGCCTATCTGCAAAGAAAATAAGGCTTAGAGCAGCACAAGAAACTTAAAAAACATTTTTCATAGTTTGATGTAACATTTCAATAATATTACTTTGCTTATAATCACCACCTTAAGTCATTTTCATACTTTTTCTAGTCTTGTGATTTGTAACATTATACTGAGCTGCCTTCACTATTAATTTAAAACAAAACTCAGTTTATATTTTTCACCATTGTTGAATAAAACTGTTGTTCCGGAAGTTATCTTTCCTCTCCTTCTCAGTATATGTCAGTGTTGAAACAACACTCCCTATTGTCCCTACTGACTATATTTTGCTTATCATTGTGGGATGGTTTTGGCATATATGGGCTGGGTGCCTTTGGATAAAACTAAAATCCTCCTAATCAAAAGCCTCTTTGTATAGGGGGAGGATGAAAAAACCCAAAAAGTTTTCAAATGCATATTAGTTTGTTTTTACATTAATTTTACCTTTGTTTCAGAGGAGTTATTCTATAGTTGCGCTGTTTTAAACAATGGGAAAATTAAGAGCCATTCACTTTAGGCATTTGGAACATCACTCCTTTTACTCGTATATTCCCTAGTAAAACTATTGAATCAATTTTCTTCTGAATTATGCCCTCCCTATCAACTCAAAGTCCCACATAGTTCTACTTTTCAGGTGCCAAGGTATGGCATCAATCCTCTATGGAACCTGGTCCTGTGGTCACTGGGGTGATAGCAGCAGAAACAAATCAGACAGTTAAAATCACTATTCCAGGGGAATAACACTGCCACCAAGTACCTGCTCAACACTTAGGTCAGTGGGAGTAACAGGTGAGAGTGGGATGAGGCAGGGAGGTAGCTGTTCCTCTGTTTGTGTTTTAACAGGGTACCTCAGACTCATACTCCCCTGGAACTGAACGTCTGGGTGACCCTGGCTAAGGCAATCACCCTGGCTAAGGCAACCAGACAAGATACCGTATGCCTTAGCCCTGCTATGCCCCAGAACCCCTTCATGACGTGTCTGATCGGCGTCCCTCTCACCGCCCGTGAGCTGCAATAGCTGTGTAACAGTACCCCTGCATCTGCAGCCTGTCCAGCTACTGGAGTGTGGCAACAACTGTCTCACCTTGGGACATCACCTGCTTTACCCCCATAGGTGTTGCGGATTTTAGGCACCTTGAATGCAGATAGTTGTACTAACTTTACATTTATTAGCACAAGGAATAGTCCTATAGCTTGGTGGGTCAATGTCACAATACCATGGTATCAGAATGCTTCACGCTGGTGTAATTCAACCACAGCCCAACTAACCCTGAGTTTTACTACACATACGCAACTCTCACCAGGTATCTTCTTAATCTGTGGGGACCAAGCATGGGCTGGAGTGCCAATGACAATTAAAGGTGGTCCATGTACCTTGGGAAAACTAACACTCTTATCTCCAAATAGAACTGTTGCAGTATGGATCCAACAAAACCGAACTCACCATCATCATACTCGGAGCCATACATGCTTCTACTCCTAATTGCAGAGATACTGTTGAGTTCTGGAACACTGCCGAGACAATCACTGTCTTTTCATTGGCTCCTGGGGTTGCTAGTGCTAAGGCACTCACAAGCCTGAATAAACTTGCCTGTTGGTTATCCAAGTTTAGTAATGCTACCAGCACGGCTATATCTGATTTGTTAGTTGATGCAGACAGTATTAGACACACTACACTACAAAATTGAGCAGCAATTGATTTTTTGCTTTTAGCAGATGGACATGGATGTGAAGATTTTGATGGATTATATTGTATGAACTTAAGTGATCATTCTAGCTCTGTCCATGCACAGATACAGAAATTACGGACACTTACTCAACACCTTGTAGAAGACATCAGTTGGAATCCATTTGCTGGATGGACATGGGGTTGGAATTGGTTAAAAAAGGGATTAGTATTACTTTGTGCCTTAAGTATTGGGATTCTATGTATTCTTTGTTGTATTCCTTGTTTAGTATCATTAATGTGATCTTTAATAGATGGCATGTTGCATCATACTGTTGTTTGTATGACGGAATATCGACGAGTTCCAACCGCGGACCATGTGGTGGCACGTGTCAGGGACTGAAGTAGTGTCTAAGGCCCTGCCATGTTTGGTCCACTGCTGTGCATGTTGACCAGATAATGAAGAACATACAATGAAGAAAACCTTATTGTTTAACTGGTGGGAACTTGACCTTTAAGAGAAACAATGTATTGTCAATTGATGGGACATTAACCTGTGAAAGAGGAACAGTACACAGTGGAGCTGGTGTTAGCATGGAGGTGGTATCGTGAGACATTGTGGCGCTGACCACTCGTGAGATGACATTGTAACTGGAAAAATTCCACTCC
>RAHM01000097.1:1966300-2068249 GCA_003713295.1 Parotia lawesii
CTGCTTCTCTTGCTCAGCAGCTTTTCAAGAATCATGGGGTCAGTATGTATTATTTACTACGGCAACTAATACAATAAGTTTGCTTTGCAATCACAATTGCATTTCAGATTTTTTGCACATGGGCATCCTCCAGAACCCGTAACAGAAGTTCTCCTCACCCATGACTACAGGGACTGGTTAGGTCACCCCAGGGGAGAAATGATGGACAGCGAGGAGAAGGGGGATCTCACCTGGCCGGAAAACCCACTCTTGACCCATCTTCTCAAACAAAGCAAAGCAATACTCTTACTTCTCTTCACCACTGAATCTCCTCTGCAAGTCTTTGCTTTTCTTCAGTATCTGCTACTTCTTCCTTTGTTCCTAGAAAGTCTTAGATCTAGACTTAAGAAGCTCATTCACATTTTTTATAGCAGTTGCAGAGGGGAAAGGGATAGCAGCTACACCCCAAGGCTCATGTCCCATCAGTCTCCTATGATGGAACTGGCTTGGGACACTTGATTGTGGAGGGTGAACCTGACCACAAGTGCTGCCATTAAAGGCAGCCGAGATGACAGGCTGCACCTGTAGCTGCCAAGTGTTGCTGTGAGGCTGGAAAGTCAATCAGCTAAAGAGGCACCTCAGTCCCAAAAATCCACCCACCAACACACAAGCGGGAAACAGATGACAGTTCATGGCTGGGAGAGTGTTTGGAGCTGCAAGGATGAGTTTCTCAGGGGTCCCCATAGCTCTGGATTCTGCCCATCTGCTCTGCCTTCAGCAGAACCACCAAAGGGTCAAGGGGTTTGTGGCAAATTTTCCTACCACACTGCATACCTGGGCAGCTGTTCCTGAGTGCAAGGACCCTTCTTCTCCTCTTCCTCACTGCCCTGCAGACACTAGGGACTGAAAAAAACCTTCTGAGACTATGTGTATGATAACATGGATTTTATATTTCCGTATTTCCTGCTAAAGAGGAGGTAGACAAAAGTACTTGCAGAGAAGAGGTGTCCCATGAGTGTGGACAGGCCTGAAACCATCCAGCCTTCCCCACAGGCTCAGGTGGCCTCAGCAGGCAGAGCTGTGGGATGAGCTCTGCACAGAACTATGGCAGCACAGCCAGCCATTGCTCCACAGAGAAGGCTTTCTACCCCCCACCCTGCTGGTCTTGTAGCAGCCAGAATAGAGAGAACAATGGAGTTATCTGTGCAGCTATTAGGAAGCTCAGGAATTGAATTGCCAGGCTTCTGATGAAAGGTCTGATGTAATTTCTCAGCTTTGAAGGGCTGGAACACAGAGGAATGGAACCAAGGTCAAAGCCCAGATCTGTGAGGAGCTCAGGAGCCCCTCCTGCCAGAACCATCCCAACCAACTCTTGCCATGGACAGGAAGAGCCGTCTCCAGTAGGATCAGCTGGAAGGTGCTGGCCAAAAATACCTCACATGCCCCTGAAACCTCTCTCTGCTGTCCCCATGTCATCCCTCATTTGGGCAGGGAACAGAGCCCTCCACAGCTGGGGCAGGGATTGCAGCTCCCTGCCCAGGGTCTTTCCTCCTTCCTGCCAGTCCCCACTGCCCTTATTCACCGTGGCAGGTGACCTGGAGCTTTCCTTGCAGCCCTCTCATGTGCTGCACGGTGAGCCCTAGGAACACACAGCCTTTCATGGCCTCAGGAGGGCGCACGGGGCAGTTGTGCTGCCAGAGTGAGCCATGTCCCCACTTTCCCCCAAGAAGTGCTTCCCTTCCTGCCTCACTGTGCTGGCCTAAAAGACTGAGGAGGCCTAGCTTAAGGGAAAACATGGTTCATGAGGAGCTCAGGTTCTGGACATGGGCTGCTTACTTGTTTCAGACTGGAGACACCCTTCTTCCCTAAAAATCTAGCATGGGAGCATAAGCTTCCACATTTGCCATGCTCTAAGTAAGCATGATGTCCGTGTTTGCCATGCTGGACAGTCTTTTCTGTTTGTTTGTCTTTTGACAGGATCTTTTATTATGAATAGTTTTAAGATTCAATCTCGGTCAATGCTCTGCTCAGTACCTTGGTAGTTTGTACACAGATGTTCATAGGCTGTTCTGTGTGCCAGGATGTGAAAGATACTAATCATAGATGAGCACAACCTGCTCCTCATAATTTTGGCTTTTGTGTGCAGGAGAAGATCTCTTCTCTGTTGGTCTTTCTTTCGCTCTTGAAGACTTCTCTTACATGAAGTATTTCAAGGCCTGCAAGGCAGGGCAGCACATCAGAGGTAGAAGAGGATAGCTCTACTTGTTGTTTGACACTACACTGACAGTGTTAGGCAGACCAAGGCCTTTCTTTCACTGGGGAAAATAGCCTTTAGGCTAATGTAGTAAAAAAAGATTTACCTGAAAAAGCCTGTTTTGGGCCTTCTCATGAAGTCCCTACTTGGTCGTCAGAGGTCTTTCCTTTCCAGGGTGGCTAGCTGAGATATTTCAGATGCAGTTCTAGTTGTCTAATAAAATTACGAAACTTCCCTTTCTTATGCTGCATTCTTGGTATTTGTTTTCTTACTAAATCCGTGTATTTATCTAAAACTGATTAGGATGCACCTTGGAAAACATTAGGGTCTTCAACCAAAGAGCAAGAAAAAACCTTTTTTGTTCACTAATAAAAGCCAAAGGCATCTGTCATATCCTGCTAAACTCTGGTCTTGCTGTGATGAAGATAAAATATGCACACTGTAGTTTTTCAAGGTGAGTATGGAAACTGAGCTTCAGAGCTGTTTGTAGATAGGCAATTCCCGCTAAGGAGCAATATGCTGCACTTCCAGTACTCAGTGATTGCTCCATAATGTGTTCTCTACAGCAGAATGGCCCACCTAGCCTGTTTCCTGGACTTTAAGGACACATCACTCTCGCATCTCAGTTAACAGGCTCTTTTGCCAGTATCTGCTTTTCCAGTAACAATCCAGGCAGTCCTGGAGTAGAAACCTCTTGCAGGACTCCAATCAGTGTGCCAGTGGGGGCTGGTGAATTCAGTCTGTGTTCATCTTTCAGAACACACTGATCAAGGTGTGATCCTAGACTAAGTGACTTGATTACTTCCCTTTAATCCCTTGAAGTCATACTCATGGGACTGTAGCTGGAACATTGATGTCCAGTTTTTAACAACTCAACAGAGATACCAACAAATTGGAGCAAATCCAGAGGTGGGACACTGAGATGGTTGAAGGAGCTGAAGCACATGACATACATGGAAAGCCTAAGGGACACAGATTTGTTCTACTGCAGAGTAGAAAGCTAAGATCCAGTAGTGCTCAGTGGAGAGGTAAGAGACGGGCATTACTCACAAGTTACAGAAAGGGAAATTTCAGTTGAATATAAGAAAAATTTTCACTATGAGTGTGGTCTGACTCTGGCCCAGGTGCTCAGACAGGCTGTTGGGTTCTCCATTTTTGGAGATTCAGCAAGATCCCAAGTAACTTACTCTAGTTTCTTCTGCTTTGAGAAGGGATTGGACCAAAAACAAATTTGTTTTCACATTTTCAAGTTTAAATTATTCTGTGACCTCATTTTAGACCTGAACTAAGTGCCATGCATGAGTGATAAGGTGGCTTACAGAGAGAGAGCAACTTTGCAATTATGTATGAAAAGCCCCCAGACACCTATAATGTCCATAGTTTTTATTTTATCTCTAGCAGACAAACAACTTTTTTAAATAATCATCCTCAAATCATGAAAGTCTCAATATCTAACATATAGGTGTAACTACTGGGTAAATCAGGAAGGCAGTAATACATCCATAAAGACCTTTCACCCTGGATGAAGGCAGAAATAATGATAAGTAACGGTTAGTCCCTATCTGTGATTTCCCTATTTGTTTTTTTTTCTTTTCTATTCTTTTGTTTTCAGGTAGCGTGTCATTGTTCTCTATGACAGCAGGTGTAGATTGCCTAAGTGCATGTAAAATAATTTCAGTCTGCATGAAAGCTTCTCTCTAGCCTAAATCAAATGCATGTATATATTTTTCTTTCTATGCTTTGCATTGAAGAGCACCTGAAAGGTTATGGTAAAGATTAGATCCTAAGTATAAGCACATAATAAAAGATATTGTCATATTGTTTAAACTAGCCTGAAATGGATTTTTTTTTCTGAATTTATGTTCTTCAATAATCTTTAAAGTTCTGAAGGGAGTACTGTGGTACCTCTTAAAAAATAATGTCTTACCTAAAGAAGAGCATCTTTGGGGTAGGTAAATAGTTGGCTGAAAAATGCTATAGGGGCACATTCAGGTGTGGTCCATTGTTCTCAACATAGGTATCATTTAAACTGATGCTACATCCCATTAGACACCCATTTAAAAACTTTTTTCAAATGCTGCACTCTGAAAGCATAAACCAACTAAGTTAAAACAAACGGAGAGGCAAAGCTCCATTAATACTCTTCTCTCATACTCTTACATGTTCCACCTTAGCCTTCTCAACAAAATGGCTTGAAAGTACCCTGCCCCACTAATTACATAATTTATTTTCTGTTTTCATAATGTTTCCCCTCCACAGGTTTTTAAAAAATGAACAATTTTACATTCACTAACCTTCACAGTTAGGTAGTGTTAATATTCCCAGAGTATACATAAAATTGTGGATAAATTCAAGCAGACATGGTAATGGAGCTTGTCTTTCAAAACTCAGTGACAAAGCTAAAAGATCACAGAATCATTAATGATGAAAAAGATTTCTAAGATAATTGATCCAGATGTTAACCCAGCACTACCACGTTTACCACTACACCACTACAAGCTCCACATCTACATGTTCTTTTGAACACTTCCAGGGACAGTGATTCCACTACTTCCATGGGAAGTCTGTTTCAGTGTTTGACAAGGCTTTTGGTGACGGAATTTTTTCTAATATCCAACCTAACCCCCACCTGGCTCCACCCTTTCTCCAGGCAGTTGTAAAGAGTGATGAGGTCTCCCCTGAGTCTCCTCCAGGCTAAACAACCCCAGCTCCCTCAGCTGCTCCTCATCAGACTGTGCTCCAGACCCTTCACCAGCTCTGTTGCCCTTCTCTGGACTCGCTCAATGACTTTCTCGTAGCGAGGGGCCCAGAACAGGACAGAAAACTCAGAGTGTGGCCTCACCAGTGCTGAGTACAGGGAGACAATCACTGCCCTGGTCCTGCTGGCCACACTATTGCTGGTACAGGCCAGGATGCCACTGGCCTTTGTGGCCACCTGGGCACATGATGGCTCAGGTTCAGGCACTGTTGACCAGCAGGTTGACCTGTTGACTGCAAGTCCTTTTCTCCCAGGCAGCTTTCCAGTCACTGTGGCCCAGCCTGTAGTGCTGTGTGAGGTTGTGACCCAAGGGCACTTCACCTTGTTGAACCCCTTTGAACCACCTTTGCCTCCCCACTTTAGAATGGACGTTTGCACTGAGTGTAAGACTACTTTTCATGGGCTAAATGACACTTATGATTCACATCTGTCATTTCTCCAAGCAAGGGCTAACTCAATGAACACTCTTTACTTAAAACAGCCTGCTGAAGAGGATTCTCAGCTAGTATCAAACTGCACCAACACTTAACAGAGATGCACAGAATGAAATGGCTTTATTTTTTAAATTGTTCTCGTTAACAAATGATTCATCTCAAATACCATGCTACCACTGTTTCTTTGTTGATACTCTTTCCCTCCAGCCCATGTGAGAAACAGAAGGCACAATTCCTTCCACTCAGACTGTACAGTTTATAGCACTTTTGAGAAGGAAGTATTTTGCTCCTTCAAGCTTTGGATTTGCTCTTGTAACTCGAAGTGGCTTTCTGTTACTCCATATCTCGTTTTTTTTCAGTCCTGCCTGTTAATTATAAATTAACATTGTACCAACTACCATTTCATGTAAGAACACGTAGCAGCTAAGCTTATGTGCAGTTTGGATTTCTAAATGTATTTGCATAATAATAAGATATAAAGGTACTCCCATGCACAGTTATCAAACCTTCCTTGATTTCATTGTGAGATAGTTATTTGATCTACTGAGATATTTTAGGAAATCCCCTTCTAAGGCTACCAAGCTCTGCCTGTCAATCTTTGCTGCTTATGTTAGATGAAATGTTTTTGGTCCTTTCCTTTGCACATAGTGATTGAGCAGATGTGCCATAAATAAATACAAGAATGGGAATAAGGCAGTTTTGTTCACTTGTCTTTAACTCAAACTGACTTTTTTTTTTTTTCCTGTGGAAAGAGAAATAACAGGAAAGGCACTGACTTCATTAAGATACATAGGTAGCTCTGAGCATAATGGCAGTTTCACTGTTGACTGCAGGACTGGTTTGCACTAAAGGGCTTCTTTGAACTGAAGCCTGTACATTTAGATTTTATCAGCAAAAGTATTTTCTGGTGCAACTGACTGGTAGTATTTTCATGCAAATGACACAGAGGATAAAACTGGATCCGAACTAGAAGATCATCTGGCAGATTTGGTGTAGCAAACACATCGCAAAGAATAATAATCATCAATGACAGGAGTGAGCTGTGATTTCTTCCCACGTTGTGCAACATTTTTATGCAATATTCTTCCTCTTAGCATGTGATTTCTTCCCACATTTTGCACTGCTTTTCTGCAACATTCTTCCTCTTAGCATGATGCTTTTTTTTTTTCAGAGATTTTTCCACAAATACGATATATTACAAAACAAAGAGAAGCTACATTGATATATGGTCAAAGGTTCAATTTAAGGAGATTAAAAGCTCCAAATGGAACTAGACACACATTTGTTTTACTAAGAAAAAATGTAGACTTCATAATTTTTAAGCCAAATCATCATTTTAGTGGTGTGACTCATGAATTTGATGGTGAAACGGGGCAATACATGCACAGATGTATTTAACTGCATGTCCTCATCTTTAAAGCCCAAAAGATAGATAATCTGCAGCATAGTGTATTTGGGGAAACGGCAGCTTGGAAATTGTCCTAATTATGGGCTTTCTGCATTCTGAGTTTTGTGCCAGCTCGTGTATACACACATTAGAGATTTTAACAGCAGCACAGCTCACATGATCATAAAGTTAGCTGAGGTCTGAAAAGAGACAGATCTTTTCAAACTGTTAAGTCTCATTCAACATGATTTCCAAAGAAGACAGGTGAGGAACTTGAAATGCTCAGACTATTGATATGTCAGTTACTGTTATTTGTCTAACTGAGCCTTTTTAAACTAATTTTTTACCCAGATTGTGCTATGTAGCTTCTGCTGATGGTTTATGTCTGGTCAGTTTGCCAACATAGACATGTATTTGGAGAAGAGCTCCTTTTGAAAGCAGCTATGAGTTTGATTCAGGAAAGGTTGGTCAGGAATTAGCAACACCCAAAGGAAAAAGAAGGCCAACATTTGAATAATTTGTATACATTCTCTCTTTAAGCCATAATTATGGGAGTGTTGTAAGTGCAGAAGGTGAGGCACAAAGAGATGAAAGATCCGACACAGGTGTATGCCTGTGATTTGGACATTGCAGCAAACTCTGCAGAAAGTTACAGCATTTCTTAGGCCTTTTATAAGATGGAAAATCTCAAAAAAAGCAGTAACTACGTGATTGTAAGTTTGAAATACTTGTAATAAGAATATTTACTGAAAACAAAGCAATGAAGGTATTTACACATATAGTCTTTTAGCCTAAGCACTTATGACATAAAAACTTCATACACCTAGGAAGAGAATAACAGAGTGGTAATTCATAAATGAAGAAAAAATTGAGGCTTGCTGTCACCACTCCTCAGCCTAAGATCATAGGTGCTCTTTATTACCTGCAGAATAATACTGCAAGATTAATCACAGCACACTGTTTCCCAGGTATGAAAGACCCCAGATGAAGATCTCATCCTTGAGTATTCTCTGAGAAACCATCCAGGATTTACAGAACAGCACAGTGAATGACTCCTCTGCTGAGGCATGCTGCTAAAAATATTTCTTTCCAGTGAAAACACTCTTTCCTAATTTTGCACTATGCAAAAAGCTGCTTCAGTAGAGCAGTGTACTTGGCATCTCTCTGTTACCAAAAAGCAGTAAAATAAAACTTTTAAACACCAGTGTAGCATTAAGAAACAGACATTTTTTATTTGGCACCAGACACACAAGGGGATATTTCCTCCGAAATACTGTGCATCCTGAGTACAGAAAAGGCTCCTGTTTATATATTATATTTTACATACTATTGATTGGTGTTTCAGAAGAAATACACATATGATAACCACTTACCCAAAGTCACTAGCATGTATTTCCTCCCATTGGCCCATGCATTCTCTTGTCCCAGGTGTCCCTCCAGTGGTCTCCGGTGGCTGGGGATCTTGAAGTTATACTTGACCGCCTTATGAACTTGGTACTACTTCCCAAATTAAGAGAAAAGTTGGCATCACTGGCCTAATTCATTAACTTGCAAGTCCTTAGACCAATGAAATATAGTTTCTTATTCCTTTCTTTGGTTAATGTTTATTGTAGTTTTAATTTTATGGTTCCATAGGCTAATGATTTTGCAAAATGATCATTGTATTAACTCACCAGGTACAAACAATTCCTCCATCTCTCCCATATTCTTTCCTGTGTAGTGGTGGGGAGATTGTATAACAAAATAGTTTGAAATGTTGTCACTGTCCATGCGACTAGTCTACAGTTTCTCTGCATGAAGCCTATATTGCAACATGCCTTGACATGAGAAATATCATGGGAAACTATGTGATCATCTATGGAATTCAAGCAAGCTGGACAATCTGCTGTCAGAATCAGAGATGTTTTATGTATCTGTGTCTGCAGAATCACAGGCTTCTGTCCAGTACACCTGCATGCCCAGTATTGGAAAATGATTGTCTGTGCTCCTTGCAGACACAAGTGCAATGTAGTTTTCATTAACACCTCCTTTCTTGGAAAGTCAGTGATATGAATTGATACTTGCACATTTGTGACCAACAGCTTTTAGAGTCTCTAATGTGGAAAATCTCAGTCTGGACCAGAAACCATTAGTTTGTCCCATGTGATGACTGCTCTGCTTACAACCCCAAGAAACACTGGTTTGTGACAGACTGCTGTTGACCACAGGTAAATGATTTGAGGGCCAAATCAGGCCAGGACAGTAGGACCACCTCACTATCAATCTTTGTGTAATGCAAGCTCAGAGGACCTCAGAGAGTGAACAAAAGCCCTTATCTTTTCTGCTTGAACTTTCAGATCATTACCAGAGGCTAACATGGGTGACAAGAATGTCAGTCCCCAAGCCCCTGACACCCGGACATGTGCATTCCTCAGAATGAGAAGGGAATTACACAATGCTGGCTATCTGCTAAATCAAATGCCAGCCCGACGTTGACCTACCTGGTGTCCAAGAACTGTAGATGATCTCTTACTGTCAGAGGACATAGGGGGATCACACGAAAAATACTGAACAGAGCAGTTTTGTAAGCATGTAGCGATGATAACAGTAGAGACAAAAGATAATTTCTCTTGATGTCTAAATTAAAAAGGCTGTACCCTGTTTTTAAGTGCAGCTTTGGTGTCCTGCTTGAATAGCAGTATATTTTAAAGCTATATTTCACAGCAAATAGAGCTTTAGTGAAACTTGCTGTGCTTCAGATTAAAAGGAAATGCCATAAAATTTTCCCAGAAATATTATTGTTGAATTATTGTGGAATAATTTAACTACAGCAGATATAAACAGAAATGACCCACGATTACTAACATTTTGTGTTAATTCCCATTTACTTCTTAGGTTACATCAACTACTTGAACTTTCTGCTGGATCAGAAGGGAAGTAAAACACAGCACATTAAGTTAAAACCAGGATACCCAAGAAGACAGATGACTCTGGGTCATACTCCAGCATTAATTTCCGATGTGTCCTTGGGTAAGCCAAACAGAATGATTCATCCCACCCAGCTATCATTGCAATAATGCCTAATTAAAACAATTGTGTAAATTATTCCTGAAGAGGGGGATTATTCACATGTATTTAAGTTGAGTTCTATGCTCCTCTGCAGACATGGTGCTCTCTCTCTCCATTTACTACAGAAGAAAATTATGGCCTCACTTAGATGTTTAGCTTGTGTCTTATTCAGATATACGTAACATGAATCTAGGTATTAGTTATCTTTAAGCTCTAGTTTGGACTTTGTTCAAGTTCATTATCTCTAAACCCGTATGTTTAAAACATAGTTATTCCTCTTTTCAACTTGTCTTCTACAGCTAGCTCTTTGGAGACAGGACTGTCCCTCAATAAGTGCATGCAGTACCACACAAAACAGAATTCCTGGTGGGTTAAAGCACTACTGTAAGATAAAAAGTATTGGCAACCCCTTCTCTGACTCTTGCAATGGGTGATATTTGCCTTGCAGTCTGTAGTCTAGTGGTTACACTACAGTCTAAGCTTTTGCTTCAATCAGAAGGGAGTTTATTTGCTGGTGGAAGTGACTAAAAAGTAAACAATCAGAAAGAAAGACTCAAACTAAGAAGAGTTTAGATCAGCTCTTTTAAAAAATTTTATTTAATCCCTTGAGTTGGAAATAATGTAGTACTCACAGAGGCAATAGCTTTCAACTGGCTCCTGGCTCCGATGAAAGTTTTACCTCGTGTTGTCAGAATGGGTGGATTCCAGCACATGTTTAGAGCCAGAGTAGGAACCTGACAAAGAATGTGTTTTTTGAACAAATTTCTGTTTGCAGATCTCTTCCTGAAGTTTTGTTCTGAATGTCACAGACAAGGGAGAATATCTTCCTTCTCTGTCTGCTATCAACTCTTAGATCAGGAGGGCCTTAGTCTCACAACCACTAGCTGTGGGGAAAGACCATGTAACTGCAATAAGTAAAGGGTGTATATGTGCTCTGGCATAAACACAAGCCATCCTGTGGGAACATATCTGCCCACAGAACAGCCACAGTAGTCCCACGAGCTAGCAACCTCACCTCAGGTCTGCAGCTCAGGGAGCCCTGTTTTAGGACAGTGGCAGGATAGATGAATGCAGTGCATTCTTTAGAGGCATCTGTGGGGATGGATATTTCTTGGGGAAGAGAGAAACTTCATGAAAATGAAATATTTTTACTGCAAATCTGCTTTCTTTAGTATTTACATCCCCAGTTTGTTGCCTGAAGAATACCTGCACAGATGTTTACACCTGCTTTTGCAGTGGGGCCCACACAGAGAAAAGTGTGAGGTGAGCACAGTTCTGTGTGCCCCAGCAGCAGATACATACTCTGACACCACCAGTGCCCAGCTGCCCAGACAGCAAGGAGCTGCATCCCAAGCTTGATTTATTATCTTTGTCACTTCTTGCGGTGTAGAGTATGGCATTATAAACATTAGGATCTTTATAGCAAGGGCTATCTTTTCATTCTTTGTCAGTGCAACGTCAATCACTGTGGCATCCCTATCCATGCCTGGAGTTTCTATGCATTACCCACAATGTAAATAGTAACTAAGAACAGTAAGTAACACCTGTGTGCCAGCAGCTGAGTTTTTTAGGGTGTTTATGTCTGTAGTTCATAAAGAACTGTGGAATTCTCCCTTTTTAAATAGCACTTTATAAATCTCAAGTCATACACTTTTCAGAATTTTACCCATTTTTAAAAACTATTTTGCAGTTTCAGCTATGAATGATTTTGCAGTTTTAGCTATGAAGGATGGCAACCATTCTTACCCTACAGTTGATCTGTAGATAAACATCTGAATACTACAGAGCTTGGGGTAAAGTCTGGTGTAAGGATTAAGAACATCATGCACTGCATGGTCAGCTGCTGCCACTGTGGCAGTGATGACTCTTGAACCCTGCAGCAGTCCATGATGTAAACCTGACATAAGCCATGGATGACCAAGACACCTCCAATCCTGCAGCTGCCGTCCTTAGGTACTCCTCTGTCAGTGGTGTTGTGTCCCAGGTTTAGTTGTATGTCAGATGAAGCGGAAACCCAGCATCCCTGAACTCACAATGACAACAGTCCGCATTGAGCCAGCTGCCCTCTGACTATGAGCCAGTGCTGGTGCAGAACAGGAAGACATAAATTTATTCAGGAAAGGAGACAGAAGTGAAGGATCTTAAATTTATTCACAGGACATGGACCTGGCAGAGAGCTTAGCTTAGAGCTGGCATAGGTCTTGCCCAAGTCCTTGTAGCAGCAAAAAATGAAGATACCATTGCTAAGATTATTTATATGGAAAAATGTAACTGGATAAATTCCTTTTTTTTTAATGTTCTGACAGAATAATGTAATGGCTGGGAGAGGTCACATTGGCCAGTCTCACTAGTATTTATCACATGAGGAGCAGGGAAATATGGGCTACAGACTGGATACTTTTTCTTAACTGTTAGTTTCAAAAGCAGCTTTTTGTGTAAAATCAACAACAATAACGAATGAGCTGAATAGCTCCATCTCATGATGGATGCTGCTATGTAAATTATGAAAATATGCTTGTTCTTAGAATTACAAGGGGTCCCAGGAACTTTAAGGTCCCTTCCAACCCAAGTCATTCTATGATTCTATGACATACAGGATAATAGCAAAAAAATACATTATAACCACTTTCCTTAAGTGGTTCCATGATACTAGACAAAAAAGTGTGGGCCTGTTTGTGATTCTTAGCCCCAAAGTCAGTCTGCTGTCATTTACTTGTTCTGTAACAGTTTACATGGTCACTTCAAGCAAAGACCCTTGAACATTCAGGATTCAAGTGTGAAGCTCCACTTAAAGCTTGGGCTCAGGCAGTTCTTCAATAAGTTTTGCATTATTTACCCCATTGTTTCCATGGGAACCCCTGACTCTGCTGCTAGTAATTGAGAAAAGAAAGATTCAGAAAGTTCAGCTAAGCCAGTTCAAAAGAGCGGCTGCCAGCTGTTTATGTGGCCTAAATGAGACAGAACAAAGAGAGCTTTAGTAGGAGACAGGATGGGAGAAACTGTAGTCTTTAAAAAATAAATCTGTGTACCACAAGAAACAAGTTATATATTTTTAGTGTATTGGTCCCATCAGTCCATATAGGGCAAAATTCAGCTGAAAGTACATAGCACTCTTATGATAGCTCCAGGCAATATTGAAACTGCCATATTAAGGGCAAAATTGCAAGCAACACATAAACCACATGTGCAACTAAGAAGCAGCAATGCTTCCTTAACTTCAGCCAGAGCACGAAGAAACTGAATCTGGCCACGCTCCCGGATTTCCCTTGCAATATACTGTATTTCTTGGGCTCTAGAGTGCCAGGGATGCCACCCATGTGCATTACACTCACTTCTGCTCCTTTATTGCCACACTAGGAGTGTATCTTTTGCCCAACATAAATGAAGGTTGGGGCAAAGCTTCCTGAGGCTCTGTTTGCCAGCAGGGCATTCAGTGCTACTAAAATTGTTACTGAGTAAGAGACTGTTGCCTCTGAAGTACCAAAACCAATATATCATGACTTGTCAATAGACAAGGACAAATGTCACTTTAAAGGTATTTTATTAATAGAAATACATATATAAATGAACAAAGAGATCCATGGACTGAATCTTTCTATTAAACTAAAGAAAGGAAATTTACTTTTTCTCAAAGGCAACTCGCTAGATTTGTACAGTTTATTTATTAAGACCACACAGTTGTAACCTAGAATTTTATGAAGCGTTAATTATAATATGAAAATTTGAATCCACTGTTCTTGATGCTGAGTTTGTTTGTGTAACATTCCTGGATTAATCCTACCAGGATTGAAGGAAATCGTGCTAATTTTTGAGCAGAATCATGACAATTTTTTAGTAGAAACTAGTTGATAAGTTCTGGGGAATGATTTGATTTTTGTCTTTTTGGAAGTTCTCAACTTTGACAAGCTCAAAAAATATTCCACCTACTGTCTCTTTTAAAGCAGCACCTCAGTGAACTTCAGAAAGGAATATATTTGGCAAATGCAGCTTGATACTCTTGCTAGCACATGGAGTGATGACCATTGCATGCTGGTGTTCATTGGTGATGGCTTGGCATATTACTGTTGTTTTGCCATGAAACTAAGGCAAGACATTGCAGTTCTACCCTACTCTATTGCTGATAAGATGGGAAGACAAAAATAAGAATGCAGAAGCTCAAGGATTTGGGGATTTATTCCTGTGTTGGATGGCTGGGTCATGTTACTACACTTGTGAGAAGAGTGAAGTTACTATCTTTAACTCCAAGATGAATCACTGTGCAAGTGCTCCTACTGCTCAGTGCCAGGTAGCTTTAGAAGTCCATTACCAGGGCAAAAGGAGTGATAGAAGACAGGTTTACACTGAGTGAAAGATTACTGATGGAAGACTTTGCACTTATACTATGAACCTGCTTTCAAAGTGATTTACAGTAAAGCTTGTGCAGAATGCTGCTGTTGAGCGCAGCTGTCACAGAGAAGGATGATGGTATTGGTTCTGGAGGGGGATAGATGAAAAGTTTCTTAAGTGAAATTTAACCAGCTGCTGATCTCTCTGGCTGACATGAAGAAAAGTAATTTATTCTGTGGCAATGAATCTCATTTACACCTGGGTGAAGTAGATTAATGCTTTTGATACTCCTTTCTCTGAATTGTTCAAGATACTGTAAACAGAAATAAAACCTTCATTTTTGTATCATCTTAAGGAGTTCATTGAACTTTGCATTTCAATTATCCTTTCAGCAAAATGGTGATAACTGTATCTACTTGCCTCCCTGAACAGTTGTGAGAATAAATTATTTTTTCTAAACAGCTTGCAGGCTGAAAAGGGATGAAAAAGGGAACAGTTAATGTTAACATTTAGGAAGAGAAGAGCAGAGGGAAGGAAAGGTTACAGGTAAAATCCAGGTGTACTTTTTACTGTTTCCTCACCCAGTACAGCAGTCACTTCAGGACAAAAGAGGCCAGGCACATGAAAACAATACTGAGACACTTCTGGCAGGATTTCCAGTGCAGGCCAGTACTGCAGCAGTATCTGCTCATGGCTCTTCAGGATCGTTTCTCATGATATGGAAAAAGCACACGAGAGCGGGGGTTGTTGTACAAGCAAAGGAAGAGAAGGCTATTCATTTGTTTGCTGTTGCTTAACGTGGGCTCAGGCAGTATTCTTCCCAGGCCTTCTCGAACACACCCTGGTACCTGGGAACACTTTCGTACGGAACAGTTATGAAATACTGTGGCTGATGTGGTTCTGATAAGAAGTTGTAGCAATAGTTATAAACTGCTGAGCTCTATAGATAGCAATACACTTGGTAACAGGAAATGCGACATGGTTGCTTCACCTGTGCAATTAGTGAAGCAAGTCTCTTCATGTTCATACACCCTTATACAAACAAGAAGTGGATAGAAAGATCCTACTGGCACTTAGGCTCATCAAAATGCCATGGAGACAGCAAAGTATCAGAAGGCACTGGGCAAAATAAAAGAGCTTAGAACGCACTACCTTCTTACAGTGAACTTCTCTAATACCTGTACTGCTGTGTGTATAATTACAGCGCTGACAACGCTTCACTGTTGGAATGAACGGTATTACACATTATTCTCAAATTGGGATTGCTTTCTGCATCCACACAGAAAGGTTTTTGTTTTCTAAAATGTCTGTCAAACTAAGGAGCTCTATGAATGCTAGGCCTCTGCCTACAATAAAAACCAAATAAAGCAAAATTAATGTAAAGTAATAGAGAGACATTAAAATGTTAGTCACAGCATGTTGTGTCAATGTTTTGCTTATGTCTCTCAGCAAACAGGTGTCATTTAATTTTTCCCAAGCACTGAGTTAAACTGCTTATGAATAGCATTTTCCCAGCTCCCTCTCCCCTCTGCCACATCCAAAGAATTTAACCTGATTGGAATCAAAATCCATGGTCTCACTGGCCATAAAGTTCAGGTCAACGTGGTCAGGTTTTGTTTAATCACTACCACATTTCACACCATTTGAATTCGTGTGATCTGACAGTGATTCAAATTAGTTTTCTTTCTAAGAGCTAATATTTCAAAACGTGTTGCATAAATATGATCATCTTACTTTTAAGAAGGTTTGTGAGAAACCTGTTGTGCATACAGAAGGGGAAGGTGGTGGAGGGTTAGCACTAGAATATCCCTGACCATCTGCTGGGGGAGCTTAGCACACAGTGGAAAAGCAAGACTGGGCAAAAATGTGAAAAGTTTCTAAAATCTTTAAAGGTGTGACTCTAAAGACACAGAGACCACATAATTCTAGGGCTCATGGTTAATATTTGTAATGGGGAGAAGCTTCTGTGAGGTGACAGCAAGTATGATCTTGGTGACGGAAAACCACTGCCTTGACAACATGAATAGAAACAAAACCCTACTCCTCTCTGAACTGGCTGCAAATAAGTACAGCATTTTAGTCCTGTCTGTTGTGCAAAAAGGAGATTTTTCTAGATCTCCGATACCTAAAAAGTATAGAATAAAAAATTAAAAAGCCATATAAGTGGATATAAGTTGGAAGAAAAAGTTGGAAAAACATGTTGAACCTTGGGAAAGGAGGAAGAGGTTTGTTTTCTGACTTGTGTATTTGCTGATGGCATGGTTGGCACTGCGTGCATTGTAATCACAGCCATTAGAGATACACAAGTGTTGCTGCACATACTCTCAGTAAAGTTCTTAGCTAGTAATGACTTCTAGTGCTGCACTTCATTACATATCAGCAGAAATATATTGTTCTGTGGACCAAACATTCCTGCACATTGCTGTGCCAGCAGGCCACTAATTCATTTCAGTGAGAAATCCAACTTGCAAAACGTGATCAGGGTGTCTGCATTTGGTAAGCTGCACACACAGTGCTTATTGCAAGCCAGACACACACATGGGCTTTGACAGTGTGCCACAAAACCACATGGCACACGGGTATGTTTCCAAACACTCCTGACACCTGTTTTCCTGAACTACATCCTTAGAACATATTCTGGTGACTCTCAAGGTTTATGAGGGCCTGCACCTCTCTGACTTGATTCCCCTTTTCTGTTGCTGACCCAGACTGAACAAAAAATGTTGGTATTTTTTTTTATTTGTTTGGTTTGGTTTTTTTTTAAATAATTACCTCTGCTTTTTGTTTTGCTTTACCACAATATAATTTCATCGTCTTTTTTGTTATGGAGTCTGTCTTATCTTCTCAGCTATGTGAGATCTTTTCTCCTTTACAGCAGATTTAAAGCAAAAATTATAATAAATGGAAAACTCCTGTATCTATCCAGGAGAGAATTTTTTTCTATGCAGGCACTTCAGAAGACAGATCTCTGAGCCACAGACCTCCTTAGAAACCCTGCCTTGCAGGAGATTAAGCCTGGGGTGGTGAAGAAGCTGGAACAAGCAACATGTGCTGAGAAGGGTCTAAGGAGACCTGTAGCATGTAGAAGCACACCAGAAGGCTTTCTGGACTTCAGCTAGTCCTCCAGGACTAAATACCTGGAGAGTTTACAGCTACCATAATCTTCTTTTTGCCTCGCCTACATCTACGGTAGACAATCTCAAACCTGTATTTTAAGTATTACTTACCATGTACTTAATTTTACTGTCATTTGTATCACTAAGGCTGGAGTGCCTTAATTAGCTCTCTTTAGAAGTCAAGGGCCTGCAAAGGCATCTCAAATAGGATGTTACAGAGATGAAGTTGGACTGAAATGAAGAAATTACTCATAAAACAAATTTTAGGCAGTGTAGGCTCTTGAATATTGAACACATACACAGCACAAAGCAACTGGAATGCTGGAAATTTTAGAATCAAGTTATAGTGAGTAGTGAGAGCACAAGAGTCTATGTGATGTGTCAGTAAACACACATGTAAAGTTCTAAAAGTGAGCATTGGCAACAAGAGAAGTGCTTGGACAGCAGGGTCACTGAGAAGAGGTAGGTCTTGAGGTTCTCCAGCCTCTGAAGATCAAGATAACTCTTTGAACATCTGGCTCCTCATTCTCATATCACTGTCCAAGGCGTTTACGTCAAACACAGCAAACAAATTATGCCAAGTCTCTTACAGACTTTTAGAGTACTCAGCCTCATGTTTTAAAGCAGGCATCACCCTCCCTCTTACTTCAAGCTCATTTCAGCCCATTTACCCAGGAACAGATCTCCTTCAGCTGTAGAATGGGAGTGATATTCTGAAGGGAGAGAAAGAGGGGCAAATTCAGAGCATGGTGTCCACTACAGATGTGGGGCAGCACAGCCAGGGTGCAGGGCAGAGGAAGGCCCTTTGAAGTCTACAGGCTTTCCCCTTATAAGGAAAGACAGGCTTTTCTCTTATCCTGTGTGAAAGGATGAGGTTCATGAAAAAGAGAAATACAGATTCGCAGATTCAATTAGGAGAAGTGCATAGCTCACAAAAATCAGCAAAATATTCAGGGAGCATTTACTTTGCTCAGGGACATCTAGATGTTGAGTGTATGGAAGCCAAAAGCTGAATCCATAGACAGTAATCTATACATGGCACAGCAAAAAATGTGTGGCATTTGTGATATTAATGTCACCTCTCATATTACCTCTCTGCTTTGGAGATGTTCTTATGGTGCCCCTTTGCCACTGAATATGAGCCTCATTTTTGGGTAGAAAGGGTTTTTAACATGTTGTTTCTTCTGTGGCTCCAAAGAGAATGCAACGTGTCTCTGAATCTCTGTACAACAGTGTGCCGGTTTGGCCAAAATCTAGTAATATATCCCCTGAGAGAAAACCAGGTTACAACCACCCTTCCCCCCACCAGGTCTGGGAAAAAAAAAAGGAATTTTTTTCCTCGAAGGAAAGTGAAAGAAATAAAAACTATTTATTTTAACAAACACACAGGAAAAGGATAATGATGCTAAATAATGAAATGAAATCTCTYGCTATAGAGAGAAACCTGGGAAGATTTCAGAGTCCTTCTGTGGGTGTGGTGTCTCTCTCCTCCTCGGAGCTGGGTCGGTGAGGGCCCACCCCCCGGGCCTCGGGGAGGAAATTCTCCCGATGTGTTCTGATGTTGTTGAAACAGTCCAGAAGAGAAAAAGGGGAAAAACCAAAGTCCCAGGAAACAAAGTTCAGCTTTCCGTCTCAGGCCGGGAAGAGAAAAAGGGAAAAAAACCAGCTGGCTGAAGAAAACAAGCAGGGTGCTCCCTCTGTGTTCCTGCCGCCAGAGCACGCAGAGCAGTGTGTCTCTGTGTCCTTGAGAAACTGTTTTGAAAAGTTCGTTTGGCTTTTTTTTTCCTCGAGCTCAGTTTAAAGGCACAGRAAAGGCACAAAATTACTTTTTGGGCATAGAGCTTGATAGGGGATACACATGATAGAGTCACCCCAAGACAAACAGATAGGTCTGGTGCTTTACAACAGTGGGAGAACTGGTTGTTAGAAAAGATTCCCATTCAGAAAAACGGGTGGATTAGAAAAAGTAAGAGAAGTGCAGCAAGCTTTGGGACTAAAGGGGGAAAGTGTTTGAGATATGAATATCAGAAAATAACTGTGGTATTTAGATACTAAACAAAGAAACAATATAATAGAAGAAAATTATTCTTCATGTTAGTGTCTTGAAAAAGAAGCCTGAGTTCATTGGAGCTGGCAGATAGGAACCACTCTAATGTTACCAACTTTCTTAGAAAGTATAACAAAGAGAGTCTCTTTCAATGAAAACATGTCGCAAAACACTTCAGTAACCTTCAGAATCACAAAGCAGATTAAGACTGTTGTAACAAATATTTAGTATTCCCCATGTCCTGAAACCATTTTTTGCTGTTTACAAAGCTCTGTAAAGTTGCCGGGGATCATTTCACTGTTTTACCAGTGCATCCACTGAAACCGCCTTTACTTTTAAGTTGGTAACAAACAGAATAACTCAGTAATGAAAATGGACACAGAGGTTACTTTCTTAAGGAGAGCATTGTTTAAAATTAAGCCCTAATTTAGAGGCATCTTAGAAAATGATTTTGTACCTTAAATGCAAAAATAATTTTGTAATTTTTGAATCATTTATATTTCTGGGTACATGGCAACTACTTGCATTCTTACTTGCCAAAATTATCATAACAAAATTGATTCAGCTACTGTGCTTAAGTATGTGGTTTTTGCTCTAGTATTTTATATTTGTTACATTGCTCTAGAGGGACTATGAAATGGATTTCTAAACATGAAATGGACATCTCTATACCCCACAATATTAAAACTAAATGTTTTAGCTGTAACCTTAATTTCCCTTATTTATTGCCCTGTCTTTGTTTACTGCTTTTGTAGTATCATGGCTAAAATCTGACAAGAAGGTGCTTGAGGAACAGTCTGGTCTCTTTGTAGTACCACAGAGAATGCAACACACAGTAGAAGTAAAATGAAATTATAATAAAAAACTAGAAGATTTTGCAGGTAAGTGGCAATGTGAATTATGATGATTTTATCATAGTACACATTTTTAAATTGCATTAATTGGAAATTGTAGTTTGGGAATGATTTTCCTAGCCCTCGGAAATGTGGGTAAAAATTACAAACTATATATAAGAATGTTCGTATTCACTGTATCAAAGGAAATAATCTGTTGGCAAACATTCAATTCTGTAAGTATAGGTAAAGTAGGAAAAGGTAAATATAAATTAATTTGGCATGATCAGATGTGAAACACCATATATTTCAGATACCACAGTGAGAATCAGGAGAGCAGAATACGGTTTTGTTCTGTTTCGGTCTTTGCAAAAGCAGGTACACTGACGGTCCTTTAAAACCTCAGAACATTTCTAGGATAAATAATGAAAATTTCAATAATTTCTTGGACATGTAGCATGTACTTATTTAATATCAAGAAGTGGGTCTTTTTAATGTTGGGCCAGGCTTTAGGCTGGTATAGTTGAATATAGTTCCACTGCAGTCAGAGTTAAACACTATGATACCAACAAAGACATCCTGGACTGCATTAAGAAGAGCATTGCCAGCAGGTCAAGGGAGGTGATCCTGCCCCTCTACTCAGCCCTGGTGAGGCCTCACCTGGAAATGCTGCGTCCAGTTCTGGGCTTCTCAGTACAAGAAAGGCATGGAGCTCCTGGAGCAGGTCCAGCAGAGGATTAAGAGGATTAAGGGACTGGGGCATCTTTCTTATGAGGAAAGGCTGAGAGAGCTGGGCCTGTTCAGCCTCAAGAAGAGATGACTGAGAGGGGACCTCATCAAGGGACTTCATCAAGTATCTGAAAGGAGGGTGTCAAGAAGCTGGATCCAGGTCCTTCTTGGTGGTGCCAAGCAATAGGACAAGGGGCAGTAGGAATCAATGAGGAATATGAGGAAGGACTTCTTTTCTATGTGGGTGACCATGCACTGGAACAGGTTGCCCAGAGAGGTTGTGGAGTCTCCATCACTGGAGATATACAAGAACCGTCCGGATACAGTCCTGTGCCATGTGCTTTAGGATGACCCTGCTTGAGCAGGGGGTTTGAGACAGATGATGCACTGTGGTCGCTTCCAACCTGACGCATTTGGTGATTCTGTGAACTGTCGGTGCATTGCATCAGTATGGAGTCACCTTTGGAACACCAGTTATGACAGTTGCTGACATGCTGCTTACTCTTTTGCTTTAGCAATACTTTGTCATGGACTACATATTTAATGCATAATAGCACATATGAACATATAATAGTATCATATCCACCCCTTAACCCAAGACATAGGTAACTGTGGTGATATCTGTCCTTTAAATCAGAGGGGATTTACAAATGTGGTAAAACATAGCAAAGTAATTTATTTTGCTTTTCCCAGAAGTAGATAAATGCTGTGGAAGTATTCATAATCATAATTTAACATTCCTTAATTAATTTGCTTTGTCTGTCACACCTTTTTCACACTTCCTTGATATTTAACTGTCTCCATACAATGTAGAATACCTGTAGGCAACAGGTACAGTATATTTGGGGTACTTTTCCTGGAGCCTTAATGCTAACACAGCTACAACCTTTAAGTACCTAAGTGTAGACTTGTACTAGTGTGCCAAACTCTGCCTGTAGGACTCTCATGGCCTGTGCTCTCACCCCTTTAAGTTTCCCTAAAGATTCTCAAAGAGGTTGCATTCAGACCCTGGGTAACATGCCTGCTCCCCATGACAGGTCTGACACCTGCTCCTTATTCCCTAGAGATGGAGAGAAGCACTGCAGTCAATACATCCCAATATCTTTGGCCACACAGCCCTCTAACCAAAGAGTAATCTGCTATGTAAATGTCTGAATCAGCCAGAGGAGTTTTTCTTTTATGCTTTGGAAAAGCTGATTATTTCAGCCATGCATAGCTATATTGCCCAATGAGAGTTTGTTTATCAGCCCCACGCTCACAAGTAGGTAACTGTGAAAAGACTCAGTGGTGAATAAATTCCTGCTGGAAATAATCTAGGGTTTCTTTCAAAGCCACACCTGTTCATGTGATACAAGCCTCTTAGGTGAGCTGCCTGCTCTCTCATGGCATTGACAAACACAATGTCACAGCCCAATGAAAAGCAAAGTAAGGCCATATTGAGCACACACATATGCAAGCAAGGAAATGGCTTTAGACTGCCAAGAAACATTGCCCATTTAACCATATCTAATCTTTGTACTCTCTCTCACACACAAAACATTTGGTGCCTGAGTAATAATTCTATTTGCTTGAGAGGGAAAAAGAATGAAAGGGCAAAGGCAAGGTTACTAGAAGGGGATGCATAAAATGTTTCTGATTCAACTGTGATGAAGTCAGCTGAAGACAAAATGCCTACTGATTTCTGCAAGTGCCCAGGACCCTGCGGTAGTGATACACAGAAACAGAATATAGCCTTTCCATATTCAAACTTACAACAATTACATGCCTGAAAAGAACTTTTAACTGTAATAAAAACCAGAACAAGTCACTAAGAAATGGATGAGAAGATATAATCTTCTAATAGCCCCTTTTGGAGGATGCAGTAATTTGTAGACTCTTGCTTCCTACTTATCAAAATCAACTGTCACACCTTACACTGACACCATGGGCTTGGAATACGTGATATAATGCAACAATGGCTCATGATGACAAGCATGCAGAATTAACCTGTCCCCTGCATTATAGCTGATCCACCCAGTTATGACTCACTGGTGAAGGACTGAACTTTTTGTCCTTAGGCAAAGGGCACAGCAGCCGTGTCTCCCAGACACAGTGCCAATGCTTTCATGACATCTCGAAGTGCACTGAAGATAACACTGATTCAAGAGAAGTTTTCTTCTACCAGAGGGATTTTTGGGACAAGTAGAAGGCTTGCAGACAAGCAAGACAGACAAACAAAAACCCTGTGGCTTTCACTTTCGAACTCTGGGCTGAGGACTCAAATGAAATTGGGGGAAATTGCTCAATCATTTGTTTGTTCACTTTTTTCAATATCTGAAACAGATCATGCTCCCAAAAAAGGTGAAATTTTGATGGATCCTGCAGCTCTTCCCACTGTTTCATCATTGATGTCCACATTGATATCACTAACATTAACACAACAGCAACCGGCTGCTTATACTTCTGTTCCTGGCAGGACTCTGCTCTCACAAATGTAAGCAGGGCTGATGACAGACACTGGAGGTTGCTGAGAGCAGTTGATTCCAGAAGCAGGTGAGTTGATATTCCATTTCAGGGGCATCCTTTTGGAGAGCATTCTACCATTCATCCATACCAAATCACATTCATTCCTATCTGTACGTCTTTACATAACAGCCACTCTCTAGGTCAACATGAAAACCGAACTGTGTAGAGAACTCCTGAGTAAAGCAGAAGTCACTCTCAGAAAAGACCATGATTCTAAGAGCTCTATCCCCCCCATCTCTTCTTATGCTGAGCAGTGCCCACCATGAAAACCAGTTCACACAACACCTAACAACTTAGTATTTACAACAAATTAAAACAGTTTCTGCTTAGAGAAAGGAAAATGTACACAGAATTTTGCTAATTCACTATTCAAAAAATAGAGTTCTTCTTTCAGAGCTGGCTCCATTGTAAAAAAATCAAAGTTCATAGTTCTCTCTCACCTGTTGTGCACCCAATTATATTCCTTCGCAAAGAAATTTATAAGAACATTTAACTGTGGTGCTTTTGTAATGGGCTTAAATGGTAACTGAAACTTGATAATTTCCTCAGCAGTTTTCCCCACATTTCTAAGGAATAACTCCTGTCAAGGACAATGTAACAACACAACAAAGGATGATCTTTCATTTACAAAGAACAGGAAAATGCTATGGAAATACTGAATGTTTTTAGAAACAAAAACTCAGACAGCATCATTTATATTGGTTATCTAGAGAGAAATTGAAAACTCAGGTTTCAAACTGTGCCTGTCTAGACTCAATGTATATTAGTCTTCCGAGCCATTTAACAGCTGCTTCACTGTGAAAGTGGTAATTAAATAACCACAGCAGAAACACAAATGACCGAAGGAAGTTTGGCAGCTCAGACATCTCAGGTCACCCTCGTTCCTTCTAACTGGATGCATGCCCCTGTGCAAAGCCTGAGTCTGTAACTGCTGCGGAAGATGGGCATAGGTCAGAATAGATGATCCCTGTGAGCTGGGTAAGGAACATCCAGGGCACTGACGGGAAACACTCTGCCTGCAGGACCCCCCACTGTTTCAGCTAGTTTTGGCTCACCACACCCTGTGCACCTCCCAGTCGTGCAGACAGATACCGAAGTCGTGACCCATTAGCCCGGATCAGCACACAACGGTGAAAATGGCTCTGCTAGTGCAAACCCTGAGCAAGACAGTTCTTTTGTTCTGGAAAAAAACATTTCTCTGTTTGAAATGGCAGGTCTGGACTATGCTATAAACACATTGCACAATTTGGAACAGCAGAGCTTCTCAGGTACAGGGGCCTGTTACTTGCAACTCCTTTAAAGAAATGCAGGTACAGCTTTTGCAGGACGTGTACCCATATTAGACATGGTAAATAAGAGGTGTTCCCAAAAAGAGAGTTGAGAAAACTTGCTCAATGTGGTTGTGAAATATAGCTGCACAGCAGCTTTTATCATGTTCCTGTGACCTGTATTATGGAGCTTAGTTTCACAAAATAAAGGAACTGGAATATCAGAAAGCGTTGTGCTAAGATGGAGAAGCAGCAATAACAGCTAAACAAGCAACTCTGGAATCATTCATATCTGATTGAAATATTTTGTTAACAAGTATTTAGAAACAACTGTTTCTAAACCACTTCAGGGATAGCCACTAAAATAGCTTTTAAAGACAGTATTCTTAAAATGGCAGACGAATTTTCTTCTTAACAAATTTAGCTGTGTATTTTTGTCTTTAGGTTACACTGTCCTCAGGTTCTTTTAGCAGCACCCAGGCAGAACTTGAACTAGTCAAGATGTCCCTTTCAATCAGTGCTATGAATCTGTGACTCTTTGTAATGAGAACCAAGCACATGGCTAGAACAGATGTCTCAGTGCATTCTGGCTACTCACACATAACCTTTCTGTCCATCTTCAGTCTGAACCTCCACTCATATTGTGGGAAACTGCATGCAAATACTCACAGATATCATAAAGGAGATCCCAGCACTCCATACGGGAGTGCAGTGTGATTCCTGGATGATTGACAATTCTGTAGTGGTTGGGAAAGATTCAAATACAACTCATATCTTTGTGGCCATTTGGGAATGAGGCATTCCTTAGGGATGCCTCTGACAAAGCTAATGGTGCATGCTGCAATTCCAGCCCTTGAGATATGAGTAGGAAACCCTGTGAGATACCTTGGACTATAATCAATCATGAGTTATCTTGTCGTCAGTGTGTTAACGTGGACTTCAGAACTTGCTGGGCACTCTGCTTCAAGGCAGGGCTGAGCCTGATTTCTAAGACAGATATTTTTCTAAAGCACTTATTCCCTCCACCCTCTAAGCTTTGATAAGTAATGACCAAAACATCTTTAAAATTTTGCTCTCCTATCTGGCCAAGGCAGTTTTGCTTCCAGGCTGTCATGGCTGTAGTAGAGAGAAAGGACTATGAGCTTTCCAGCTGGTCCTGGATCTGCTTCTACAGAGCTCAGGAACCACTTCCTACCCTAGCTACCATTTTTGTACTGTGGTGTCCAATGCTGGTGCCCAGGAGTTCCTTAAGGACAAATCTCAGTGTCAGTATCCATAGATCCATTTAAACTTATTGTTTGTATCTGTATGAATTCTTGGAGCACCAAATACTTGTTCTTGGAAGCAACAAACATTACTTTTAGATCTAGCGTCCCATTCAGTCATGAAACATCACTACTTAGCTCACTTCTGTTCCTTTGATTTCACGCTTTTCAGCTCTTACTCTTGGCTTACCAAAACATTCATGTTTTTGATCCTGTAGCCCAAGGGGGCTCTCCTGACCGCAATTTCTGTTCTGTTGCTCCCTGACCAAATTCTTTCCCCCGATTCAAGCCCTTGGTGTATGCCTTTGGTTCCTAAGCCCCCAAACAACTTGTCCTTCATTGAATCCCCTAAGACTTTGAAATGTGCTCTTGGCTATCCTTGCTTGGGTTAACAAGAATGCAACAGTTTCGCAGTACAAAGGGTTGAGAGATGCAAAGAACCCTGAGTGTCTGCTTGGGTCTAGCAGGTGGGAAAAGAAACTTGATTACATGTTTCTAATGGTAGTATACCTTTAACCTGCTCTCCGCATTATAGTTTTCAAGAAGGTTTGCACTGATGAAAACTCAAAAACTCTACAGTAGCATGAATGCTTACTCTTCTGAAAATCATGAAATATGTAGCTATCTAATCAATTTGCAATTTTGCTTTTTTCCTTATCTTTACAAAACTGAAATATCCATAGAAGACATTGGCCATTATGAGGTGATGTCAATGGCCAATTGAGTTCCATGAATAAAACAATAAATTATAGTCCAAGTGAAAAGTCCATGCATAGTGTGTATCCAACTGGACAATTAACAAATAGTATTTTTTTAAGATACTTGTGAAAAAATCCAAGTTTATTCTCAAAACTATTAATGAAAAACGGAAATTTAAAACATTACCTAAACAGATAAAAATGTAAATGTAAAGGACCTTCTTCCTCCCTCTCTATGCTTGTACTCAATATTTCTCTAATGTGTTTCTTGGTTAAAAACAACAATTATATTTTGATATGTATTCTGCTCAGCATGTGAAATTCTAAGTACATACTGTTGTCAGATGAAGAACTATTTGCTCAGCTGGTGGGAAAATACAATGTTTATGCTCAAAACTAGTAGCCAATGGAACCACACAATGCTTACTCTGCAGGATTGTGTTAAACACTAACCAAGAAGAGGCGCAAAATAATGAAGTTACTTCTGTATTTGGGAAGTAACACCAGTTTATCCAGCAGTCAGCTATAACTTTGGGGTTTACAACCACCAGAGGGAACCCCGGGATATAAGAACCCATGTGCAAAGGGGAGGGAACATTTAATAATAATAATTTCAGAGAAATAATTATCCTATGTATGTTTATTTCAGGAAAATCAATTAATATTATGTAAAATACAGTATAAAAGTGGAAGCTTTTCTACACTCAACTCAAGTGGTGGAGATATCCCCTGTGCATCCAGTGCCATAATAAAGAATGCCTGCTTCTTAATGCTACATTAGTGTTAAGGAGTTTTATTTTACAGAGTTTTGGTAATAATACCTGCAACAGATTTAGTTCTTAAAAGGAAGCTGTTTGCTTAAGATTCCTTAGAGATGTGATTTTTAAAACACCAGAACAGAGAGATTATTTTTGAAGCAAAGCTAGCCCCAAAAGTGAGAGGACTTAGAGCTTTAAAAAAAAACCCCAAACAACTCAGAGCCCATATATATATATACATATATATATATATACACACACATATATGTGTGTTCTTTAGAAGGGAAACAAGGCTGGTGAAGGGTCTGAAACACAAGTCCTGAAGGACTGGGGACGTTCAGCCTGGAGAAAAGGAGGCTCAGGGTAGACCTTATCATTCTCTACAACTCCCTGGCAGGAGGGTGCAGCCAGGTGGGGGTCGGTCTCCTCTCCCAGGCAACCAGCAACAGGATGAGAGGACAGAGTCTTTTAAGCTGTGCCAGGGGAAGTTTAGGCTGGACAGTAGGAACAAGTTCGTCCCAGAAGGAGTGACTGGGCATTGGAATGGACTGTCCAGGGCAGCGGTGGGGTCACCATCCCTGGCGGTGTTCAAGAAAGACTGGATGTGACACTCAGTGCCATGGTGTAGTTGACAGGGTGGGGTTAGGTCAGAGGTTGGACTTGATGATCTCAAAGGTTTTTTCCAACCTAGCTGATTCTGTGATTCTGTGAAATATATATAGATATTGATATAGATATAGATACACTGTTTCCTTTTACTTGTACTTCAGATGCAAAAAATATCATAACTTCCACACTGTTTCAATCAGATGCTCTCATCCCTGATCACCACCCTCTTTTTCTCATACCACCATACAAGGAGAGATTCCTGGCCATCCTCCTTGGCATGTGGCTCCGCAATAATCAAAATACTGTGGTCAGATGGTTTTATTTTCCAGGAGGTGAGGATAGCATGATGTGCTCCAGAAGGAGCATGTAATTTATTTATAAGACATTTTTTAAAAAATAAAACACTGGTGTGTAGATATGACAATTTTGTGGCAGTCTGTATATTGAAAAATAATGTCTTTTCATCTCAGAGGGATAATCCTTGTTCAGAAAATTTCAAAATAAAAATGAAGACAAGAGGAGGTAAAGGAATAAAAAGGGAGCAGATAAAAATTGAAAAAATGACCTGTTAACACTTACTTATAAAAAAGCCACATTGTTCTTGCTCATTGATAGTTGGAAATTAAAAGGAGAAATTCTGCAGTAGGTAACAGAGGACAAGCCAGAGCAAACATTTGGAGGTGGGCCTTGGAGAACAAACCCTTACGAAATGTGGCTGCTGAAGTGAAAAGTAAGAACTTTGAAGGAGAGTCAGGAAAAAGCAGTAAAGAAATGGAAGGTATTCAGAGCATATAAAGGAAAAAGGTTGAAAAGGCCTGCATGAATAAGCAGGTCTCCTTATCAAAATCAAATATAAAATGGAATCTTACAAGAGGTGGGAGCAGGACAGGCAGCTCAGACACACTTTCTGAGCACATAGGGAAAGCCACAGTCCGTCTGGAGTTGAATCTGATGAAGGATGTGAAGGATGCTGAAGTACCCTGCAGCAAAAGGAAGATCATAGGAAGTGTAGGAGACTGCTCAAGCAGGGAGGATACCTGGTGATAAAGGATGTGGATAAGACTGAATAACTCAGTGCCTACCTTCAGTGGAGGAGGATCAGGTTAGGGAACATTGAATGGTACTGGACACACAGGGGACCATTCCATCTGATGGATGGGCATGAGTGCTGAGGCAGTGGGCCTCTTCTGATTGTCTTTGACATGTCAGCAGAACAGGGGAGGTTCCTGAGGACTAGGAGAAAGAAAATTTCCCTCCTGTTTTCCAGAAGGGCCACAAGTTACAGCCAGAAAAGTGCAGGCTGATTAGCCTCACCTCAATCCCTGGGAAGGTGGTGGATCAACTATCCTGGAAAACACTTCTAAACAGACAAAGAACGAGAAAGTGATTTGGAATAGTTGGCATGGACCTACGCAGTGTGAACCAACCTTCTATGTAGCCTTCTATGTCCAGATGACTAGTTTGGTGAATAAGGGATGGTAACTGGAAATTGTGAATCTGAACTTCAGGAAGGCTTTTACCACTGTCTCCCACAATATCTTCATAGACAAAATGACAAGGAATAAACCAGATAAGGGTATGGTGAAGTAAACTGAAAGCTGGCTTGGGCAGCCAGGCTCCAAGCCTTGTGATCAGTGGCAAGAAGTCCAGCTGGAGGCCAGTCACTATTGGAATGCATCAAGTGTCAATAGTGGGGCCAGTGCTGTTTGAACGCTCAGACAGTTTGCAAATGATACAAAACTGCAAGGTGTGGCTGATAACATACATGGGTGGATTGCAATTCAGAGGGATTTTGACAGTCTGGAGAGATGGGCTGACAAGAACTACATGAAATTCAAGAAAGAACATTCCAAGTCCTGCATCTGGGGAGGAACAATCCAAAGCAGCAGCACACACTGAGGGCAAACTGGAAGGCAGCTTTGCAGAGAAGGACCTGGGGGTGCTAGTGGACACAAAGTTGACCGTAAGCAGCGATGCAGACCTTTAGACAAAGAAGGCCAACATCATCCTGGCTTTCATTGTCATGTGCATTGCCACTACATGTAGTAGCATGGAAACAGATCAGCTGAGGGTCGCAAAGATGACAGAGGCTGGAGCATGTGACATATGAGGAGTGACAAAAGAGGTGGGATTGTTCAACCTGCAGAAGGCTCGGGGAAATGTTACCAACGTGCACAAATGCCCCGTCATGGGGAGTAATGAAGATGGAGACTGACTCCAAACTCAGCAAATTACTCTCAGTGACCTGCTGAAGCAGTAAGCTGGAATAAAGGATCTGCAGAGGTCTATTCCAAACTCAGCTATCCTGCGACTCTGTGAAGTTATTTACCTTGGTTTTCTAAATGTAATTATTCTCCAAGTATTCCACAATTTAATGCTTAGTGCATAAGCATAATTATTTCCAACAGCAATACTTGAGAGGTTTATAGGTTAATCAGCCTGGATCAATTTGTCAAGAAAAATATATGTACCTGAAACATTATTGTTTGAGATTTTCAAAAAAGAACTGCTTTCATGTTCTATTACAAAATGATTTCTGAAGATCAAAAGTACTGAGGCTTTATTCCTTTCAGATTTGTAGTTTGAGGTTTCACTGCAGCCTGTAGCTTTAACTTTTTCAATCCTTGGGCATAAGAGCTTTGGTGTCTAATTTTTCTGGTGTTCAATTTTTTGAGATGAGAGAAAGACTGTGTTACGGCTAGCCTAGAACTACATTTGTTAAACCTCACAGGCTACTTCACATATGCTGATCAGATAGCTTGTTACTGTCAGATAAAGAGGATACTGGCAGAACTGTCTCTTACTGGTCTCTCTCTCTTGCCCCTACTAGACAGACTTTTATATTTACAAGTGCTCTTGGACTTAAATAAAGTTCTGAACTCACTTAGGCATAGAGGCTAACAAGCAGGGAGCAATTGCATAGATTTCTGTATCAAATCCAACTGCATACTTTTTCATAATCTAAACATTTAAACAAGAGGAAGATGCAAGACAGAGTATTTATATAATAACAAACATGCAGAGCTGTAATACACAAATTTCTTCGATTTGATTTAAAATAAGGAACAAAAGTGGATTTTTAATAAAAGAAGTCAGACATTTCAGCGTTTAAACTACTAAAACCATGTTTCGAAGACACACAATCCTTACCAATTCCTATTCCTTTTATAATAAGGTACTTTACAAAGCAGTTTCAGAGTGCAGATGCATTGATGGATCTAATCACACAAAGAGAGAACTTGCACTCTGTCCCCTTATTTTTATATTTTCATAAAGAGAATGGCACATAAGCATTCTTATCTTATTATCCTTGCCTTCTCTTTTCCCAGCACCTCAGTGACACCATTCTAAACAGAAACAGTAATAGTAAAGTGAACTGGAGAATATGTACTTGGAAACACTAATACAAATTCTGAAACAGCATTTCAGCAGATTTTAAATACAATTTTAACTATAATCCAGGTGACAAACTGTCTTGTCATCTGAGGATGGAGACTTAGATCAATTTTCTCTCTCTAAAGCTTATGTAAGCAATGGTTTTCAACAGAAACTGATGGTTGAGAAGAAAACTGGGAGGTTTGTATATGGTTAAAAGCTTTCACAGATACACTAGTAAGAGAAACTTTTGTGCTTTTGTTTTCCACAGCCTTCTCAGCATTAATACCAGTATCACTACAGGTTAATCCACTATTGTTCCTTTGTTAACTATCTAATTATATTTATCCCTTTTTATCTGTTCAAAATTACATGAGTGTTTATATTGCATCATTTTTGCTGTTTGGAACAAGTCTCATATCTAGGCCACTTAAGACCTCTATGAAGGAGATTTCTATTAAATTAATCTTTTTCAGTCTGCAACAAACTACACTCAAACACTGTTAATCAATATTTTGGCAAAATGATGAACGAAGAAAGAACTGCAGGTTTATAGCACATGGGAGGGGTAGTTTTGTTTTTAATTTAAACATAGTACACATTTGCATTAAGTCCCAAGCACTTGATTAAAACAGCAGGGTGTATCATGCCCCAAGGCATAATGAGGCACCTTTGAGGAGGCAGACTGGCACTGCCTGAAGGACACTGCTCTCTGTGAATTGTTGCACTCCACACTAACAGACAGGAGACCAAGTGTACGTCCCCTGCTACTGAACTGTCACAACTCCAGGTGGCCCCATGCTTCAGGGAACCTTTACTCTTTGCTCCCCCACTAACCTTAATGCACCCGCTGAAAGAATCCATGTGGCAGTAGGTTTGACTAGAGAAGCTGCTCAGGCTGAAGGCCTTACCATACCTGATTTTCCTCCATTACAATCCTGAAAGTACATTGAAGCTTCTGGTTTTAAACCAGACATCAACTTGAACGTTGAGTGCTGCAGTTTTTTACCTCAAACACCTCATGAGAGAGTTCTTTCTGCCCATACAACCAGAGGGCAGAATGACATCCCAGAGAGGATAGCAGAAAGGTGGATCCTTTTCTAAACAAAGTTATTTATGCTAGCTTAGCATTTTCCCATGTAACATTGCTTGAGGACTGTTCATTCATCTGTATGGTTTGCTGAAGTATGGGAGTCAATATCTTTATTAGTTTTATTTATGAAGAAGCCTCAACAAAGTTTGTTTGCATGGAACCATTAACCCTACCTATTGCACAATAAGCAGCCTCTCAATCTAATCTCCCAGGCAAACACCTTCTAGGACAAAGAATAAGCTGCTTCAGTTTAATAAACTGTGATTATTTGCTTTACAGACTACTGGAGACAGGCCCTCAATCTTCCTCAATTCCCTGTACTGCCATATTTTAACTCAAGACACTCTTTTGCATAGGCTGTTTCTGCCTTGGAAGAGAGATGCAAGCCAACCAGGTAAGGGTTATATGAACTCCATTCCAACAATTCATACGTATCAGCTCATAATTCTCTGACTCAACTGATCTTGTGACTGTGCCAACATTGAGCATGGCAATTCAAATCATGGCTAAAAAATGCCTATAAAGCTCATTGAGGCAATCTTAAATCAATATAAATGTGATCATTAAACTCTAAATGCAGGAACAAATAGAAAAAAACCTGCCACTTTCAGTTACAAATGGCATACAAACACAATAGGGGAATTTGAAAATTAAGGTAATTTGTTTTAGTTGAAAAGTTATTTTTAAGGAAGTTATAATGAAATCACTGAAGCCAGTGAAAAGGCATGTTGCTGGCCCCATGATTTATTTATGTGGAAACTAACATTAACCAGGAACCAACAGACTACACAGGCAGTGTTGGCTCTAGAATGGACTGACACGTCACCTGTTCTTACCAGTTATTAGTAGCTTTTCACTTCTAGTTTTAAATTATACTTTTAATTTGGTCAATTCCTCACCAGGTGAGATCCCATCTTTTCTCACAGTAAGCTGCCTTTAAATTGCTACCTCCTAACTTCTCATATACAGCTAGAGCTACCTTGAAAGCCAAGCTTTCTACAGTTATTGTGGTGACTACAATAGTTTTCAAAACAACAACTGGGTTTGTAGCAGAATTCATGAACACTCCTTTACCTGCATTAATAAGAGAGAGCTGTGGAGGAAAAAAAACTATTAGAGAACATGCATATACTGCAATGTTCGGCTTGTGTTATTGGTCAAGAATCCTGAGAAAAAGTATACCTTCTCATGTACAGGTAAACATAGTCTCTCATGTATGGCTATGCTTCTTCTGGCAAGCTCAGTGTGCAGGCACAGCCGGTCAAGTCATTTTATCCTCCCATGGCGTACCCCAGATTAATGGAGTTAAATTTAAAACAGTTAATGCAATGCATGTTTGCCTACCACACAATAAGCAAAGAAAGATAAAATTGGCATTCCTGACCCTGGATCTAAAATGCTGAACCATAAAAGAGAGCAGAAGTGTTGGGAGGTTTCTTCACATGAACCCCCTCAAAAAGGGAGCCACATCACAGTAATAGGAATTGCCATAAACCCTGTAATGAAATAAAGGCAAGAATAGCTGGCTCAGAGGATTAGTAATGAGCAACTGACTCTTTCATTAACTGGGCACTAACCCAAACGTAGCCAAGGCTGGTAGTCACCAGGTTGCTTTAGCACTGCTTGGCCTCCACAGATAGCAGTATGACTGCTGGAATTGCCCCAGTCCTTGGAGCAGCTGCGCCAGCAACTCACAGGTGCACACCTATGCTAGAAATAGCAATCCCGTCCTGCAGCATTCAACATCACAAAGAAAGTGTTCAGACTCAAAAGCAATGAAGAAAAATAACAAAGGCCATGCAGTTCTAATCAGCCCCCCTGTACTAGATCTGAGAATCGCAAAGCAGTTAATGTTGGAAGGGACCTCTGGAGATCATCCCGTCCAACCCCCCTGCCAAGGCAGGGTCACCTAAAACAGGTGAACCAGGAACACGTGCAGGTGTGTTTGGAATGGCTCGGGACAGGCAGACTCCATGACCTCCTTGGGCAGCCTGTGACAGTGCTCTCCCTGTGTAAAGAAGTCTTTTCTCACTTTGAGGGGAACTTCTTGGTGAAACTTGGGATTTAGTTTATGGCCATTGTTCCCTGTCCTGTCGCTCGGCCTCGCTGAAAAGACTCTGGCACCTTGGTCTTGGCATCCACCTTTGAGATATTTATATGCATTAATGAGATCCCCTCTCAGTCTTCTCTTTTCCAGACTGAACAGGCCCAGCTCCCGCAGTCTCTTCTCAAGAGATGCTCGGCAACACCGGCAACATCCGGCTGCCCCCGATCCCTACCTCTGTGGATAAGGGGCTGCGCTCTCCTCAGCGGCCAACACCAAAGTTGGACGACACGGAGCCAGCGCCTCTGCCGCGCCCGCACCCCTCCCCGGCAGCCGGACCGGGCGGGGAGCACCCCCGTCGCCTACCGCCGCCACCGCGGCCCCCTCGGCGGCCGAGGGGGACGGACCCAAGGTCAGGCGGCGGCGGCGGCGGCGGCGGCGGCGGCGGCGGGCGGGGGGCCGGGCCGGTAACGGATGTGCCCGCCCGCCCCGCCTCCTGCGCTGACAGAAAGGCGGCGGCGGCGGCTCTCGGTGCGCAGGGGCTGCCGCGCGCAGGCCGGTGTGGAGCAGCAGCAGCAGCAGCAGCGGCGCCTCCAGAGCCGCCCCGGAGCCCGCCCGCGGCAACCGCCGCTCCGCCGCCCTCGGGCCGCCCGCGCCCCCGCCTCGCTCCGCTCCGCCGCCGGCTCCTACCCGGGCCGCCGCGCCCCCCGGGGATGGCGGTGCTGGCCCTGGCCTCCGAGGGACTCGCCATCTTCGGGCTCATCCTCTTCGTCGTGCTGTGGCTCATGCACTTCATGTCCATCATCTACACGTAAGCGCCGGGGAGCGGGGGGATGGCGCCGGCGTTGTTCCGTCACCCACCCGCCATCGCGCCCGGAGCGCCCGGGCAGCGGGCCCCGTCCGCCGCGCCGCCTCCGCCCCGGGCCGGCGGCTCCTCTGCCCCTGGGTGTCAGCCCCGGGACCCGCCTGCCTCCCTCCGGTGTGCCTCCTGCGGACCCCGCCGGGAGACCTGGGGGTCGGGCTGGCCGTGCTCAGGGCACAGCTGTGTCCCTGCTCTCGGTCTTCGGGTAAAAACCGTCCTCCGGCTTTCTGCCTTCTGCTTTGTGCCGTGATCTTTGCTCCTTTGCCTTTAGTGCTGCTGGGGGAGGCTTGGGGTTTATTGTTTGCCTGTATACACCTGTAAAGTGTGGCTTTCCCGGTGATAGTAAGAGACCAGGGTGCACAGGATTCCAAAATGTGTAATGTTTAACTGTGCAACCGCTGTACAGCTGAACAACTGAAAGAGCACAGTACTCTGTGCCAGCCATAAGCACACTTCTTTTTTGTATTGAGAAATAAGGATAGTACTAGTAAAACAAGTAAATATAGTGAGTCAGATCCTTCTTGGATAAGTCCAAGTAAAAATACCTTTAGAGTTTGTGAGCAGTTGTTTGCATTTTAGTGACTGACAAAGCAGTTAGAACCTGGCAGAGGAATTTTCTGTGGGTATGTGGGGAAAGGATTAAGAATGCATCTCTTTGTAGATAGTCATTTTGCTCTCTTAAGTAAAAGGCCACTCTTGCATCACTACTAGGATTAGAAATACCTGATTTTCTGTTTGCTTTCCTTATGCTTATCTATTCTCCTTTTTTTGCTGCTCTACTGCATCTGATAGGTACCTGTAATAAAGCTCAGCCCTTATTGAAAGCAAAGCTCACAGAATGGGTGAGGTTTGAAAGGACCACAGTGGATCATCTGGTCCATCCATCCCTGTCCAACTATCTCTGTTCATCCTAAAGCATGTGGCACAGAACTGTGTCCAGAGGGTTCCTGAATATCTCCAGTGAGGGAGACTCTGCAACCTCTCTGGGCAATCTGTTCCAGTGCTCAGTCACCTGCACAGTAAAGAAGTCCTTCCTCATGTTCAGGTGGAACTTCCTCTGCATCAGTTTCTGCCTCCTGTCCTATTTCTGGGCATCACTGAGAAGGGCCTGGCTCCATTTTTTTGACACCTTCCCTTCAGATACTCATAGACATTGATGGGGTCCCCTCTCCGTCATCTCTTCTCAAGGCTGAACAGGCCCAGCTCCCTCAGCCTTTCTTCATATGAAAGATGCTCCAGTCTGTTAATCGTCTTCATAGTTCTCTGCTGGACACTCTTTTGTCTCTGTTTTACTGCGGAGTCCAGAACTGGACACAGCACTGCAGGTGAGGCCTCGCCAGGGCTGAGTAGAGGGGCAAGATCACCTCCCTCGACCTGCTAGCAATTCTCTTCTGAATGGAGTCCAGGATGTCACTGGCCTTCTTGGCCACCAGGGCACACTGCTGGCTCACGGAGAGCTTGTTGTCCACCAGCACCCCCAGCTCCTTCTCCACAGAGCTGCTTTCTGGCAGGTCACCCCAGCCTGTGCTGGTGCCTGGGGTTGTTCCTCCTCAGGTGCAGGACCCTGCATTTGCCTCTGCTGAATTTCAGAAGGTTCCTCTCTGCCCATCTCTCCAGCCTGTCAAGGTCCTTCTGAAGGGCTGCACGGTACCCTGGGGTATCGGCCACTCCTCCCAGCTTTGTGTTGTCAGTGACACTGCTGAGGAGGCCTCTACCCCTTCATCCAAGTAATTGATGGATAAGTTAAACAAGACCAGGCACAGTATTGAACCTTGGGAGACACCACTAGGGACAGGACTCCAACTGGACCCCGTGCCACTGATTATGACCTCTGGAGTTTGCTGCTCAGCCAGTTCTCAATCCACCTCACTCTTCCCTCATGCCGTGCACACTTTCTGAATTGAATTCATGCATACTGAAGATTTGCTTCTGCTTCCCTTGGTTTTTTTTTTTAATGTTTGTTTGTTTTAAATGTGAAATCGCTTACAAGCTCTAATAGTCTTATTTTCTTCTACTGTAGCTCAGTTACCCTTAGATCTTATATTCACTTGGATTATTAACTTCTTTCTTGAAAACTACCTGTATGGGTTATCTTGGACACAAATGGTAGGATTTCAGTACTGGGGGGCAGCAAGGGTGCTTAGTGGGGGAAGAGACTACTTTGGGCATGGCTAATTTTGGTCAGCTTTAAAGCTGATTAAAACAGTCCATTGCATGCTTAAATCTCAGTCTGTCAAGTGAGTGTGTGTGCTGCTACTGCTCATAAATCTTTTAAGAATAAATGACAACTGTAATGGGCAGGAGACACAAATGGGGAAGACGTGCAAGAGAGTGAACAGGAGGAAGAAGGATGGGATACGCGAAGAGATGTGAGAGGAAGAACAGGGAAGAGTACACTTTTGGGCAGTCGGTGCCACAAGAGCTCCCTCCTCAAAGAGACTGCCTGCTGTGAAGGCAGCAGTGGGGCAGGGGCGCTCCTGAGTGCACTCTGGGCTGCAGGTAAGGCACTGTTGAAGGGACTGTCGCCTGTGGGCAACCCGTGCTGGGGTAGAGACTCCCTGAGGGGCTGCAGTCTCATGGTTGACTGTCTCCTGAGGAGCCTGCAGCCTATGGCCCATACTGTGGCACAGACTCTCCCAAAGGGATTGCAACCTGTACATAAGTCACTCCTGAGCAATTATACCTGCCAGAGCAGAGTAACAGTGTAAGGTGCAACCAGCAGTAAAGGAAAATGAGTAAGGCATGGCAGAAGAACCATTATGTGCTGACCCTTGCCTCCTTTGTCATCTTGCTGAAGGGCTGGGGAGGGACTGAGTGTAAGGAACCATGCAAATGAGCAGTTCAGATAGGAGGGTGACGGGGAAAATGTTTCTTACTGAAGCAGAGCCTGGGGAAGGAGGGCAAAAGGTCCTGCCTTGAAGGTTAGGTTGTTTGTCTTTTTTTCCTCAATACCCAAATTGATAATTAGTTGCCTGATAATTGCCAATAATTTAAATAGAATTGCCTGAGTTGAGGCAATTCTGCCTGTGACAGTAATTGGAGGGGAATGCAGGCAACAGCTGGACCTGGTATGGCCTGCATCTAGAGTATTTGCAGTGGTGTGAAATCTGGAAGGAGTTGTATTTTTTGTTAATGGGAATTTGTGTTACAAGTGTATGTATAAATTGTGTGTTAACAGGCAGAGAACTTAGCAGTTGGAGGGGGGGGTGAGAACTGGGGTTATCCAGTCTCAGCCTCTGAGGCCCCAAAAGAAAAGTCTGCTTCCAGTAGGGCTCTGGAATTGCCATCTCAGCAGGGCCAGAGTCAGGAGCCGTCTTTGACAGAGTAATGGGCTGATGGCAGCAGGGATGTTTAGTGTTCAGTGCAAAACAGTGGCCCATGGTTGGAGGTGAGGAGCTGGTAGCACTGAGGTGACCAAATTGCAAACTGTTCTGGGTTCACAGGCTGTTGTGGAGGAGCTGCCCCGGTTACAGTGATCCGTCAGATCCAAGGAAAAAGGACCACAGCTCCCTGTAGTGTGACTGCACAGCTGCTCTTTGAAGTGAAAATAAAGAAATGGTGGACACCAAAGCAGCCATCCCAGCAAACTGTCCTTCCAGTGACTGTGGTGGTGCTGGGAAACTGTAGCTGATGGGATGTAGCTGATGGCTAGAGAGGGCACTGTGCTGGTGAGTTTGGAGCCTGTGCCACGCATTAGCTTTGCCCTGTGCAAGGGAGGAGGGCTGGGGGATTGTCTAATGGAGTTGTATGTGCAGGAGTGGCCTGGTCCTGCAAGCAAGATAGTGAAGGAGGTGATCAGCTGTATTTGCTTTGAATGCTGGAGCATGTTTATGGGGAAAGGACCCCAGATAAATGATGATTGTTAGTGTTATGGCGTGAAAACTCTGGTGGCTGGACACTGTTACTAGTGCCCTTCATCTCACAGAGACTAGTTTTATCCTGGATGGCAAACACAGCGCACTACACACTTTCCTAGACCCCTGAGGTATGAAAGGGTCTTCACTTATGGGCAGAAACTGCTTTTTATGTCAGTGGGGGGGATGCAGTATTAGAATAGAATTAGGTGATACTTGGCATATACTGAATAATACATTGTTCCTGTTACAGAAAGTAAAGAAGAAAGATGAAACTAATTAGTCTTTCTGTTTTCTCTTTACAGACAGTGTTTTTGGTTTAATTTTTTTAAAGTCGTTGAGGTACTGCTTGTACTCAGTCTGCACTGTGTCTAGCCATGCTCTATTGGTGAGTTGTAAGGTCTCCTCTGTGCCACTGGAGTACTAAGATAATGTTGTAACATGTCAGTAAAGCTGTTGTGGACTAGACAGCCATCCTGTGGTTTTCTATTGGTATTTAAGAAGTTTGATTTAGCAGAAGACTTAGAACATGTGAATTAAGTAGGTAAAGGGAATTATTCAAGAAAGTAAGCTTTTTTGTCTTGAAATGCTTTCAGCAGTTTTTAAGATTAAGGTCAACACAGTATTTCTTTTGCATTGGTTTATGCCGTAATTGCTTTCAAAGTTGTAGGATTTGGATAGCTAAGGTACTGTTCTTCCATACTGCATTTGCAAAATCTAGTTCTTGCCACTTCTTCCCTCTAATTTGAATGGGTTTGAAACACTTTGGTTGGAAACATTTAGGTTGGAAAAGACCTTCAAGATCATTGATTCCAACCTGTGACTGATCACCGTCTTGTCAATTAAGCCTTAGCACCAAGTGCTATGTCCAGTCATTTCTTGAATATCCCTGGGGAAGGTGACTCCACAACCTCTCTGGGCAGTCCATTCCAGTGCTTGACAACCCCTTCTGTGAAGAAATTCTTCCTGATACCCAACCTGAACTTCCCCTGACAGAGCTTGAAGCCATGTCCACTTGTCCTGTCAGTAGTTGCCTAGAAGGAGACACTGACCCCCACCTGGCTACGCCCTCCTTTCAGGGAGTTGTAGAGAGTGATTAGGACTCTCCCCTGAGCCTCCTTTTCTCCAGGCTGAACAACCCCAGCTCCCTCAGCTGCTTCTCACAGGACTTACTCTCTAGACCCTTCTTCAGCTTCATTGCCCTTCTCTGGACACGCTCCAGCACCTCAGCATTCTTCTTGTAGTGAGGAGCCCAAAACTGAACACAGGATTCAAGGTGTGGCCTCACCAGTGCCAAGTAAAGAGGGACAATCACTGCCCTGGTCCTGCTGGCCACACTTTTGCTGATATAAGCCAGGATTCAGTTGGCCTTCTTGGCCTCCTGGACACATGGCTAGCTCATGTTCAGGCAGGTGTTGATCAGGACCTCCAGGTCCTTTTCTACTGGGCAGCTTTCCAGCTGCTCTGCCCCTAGCCTGTAGCACTGCATGGGCTTGTTTTGGCCCTAGGGCAGGACTCAGCAGTTCACCTTGTTGAACCCCTGTCATGGCTTAAATGCAGATAGCAATTAAGCACCCACAGCAGCTCACTCACACCCCCCCCACCACCTCCACCCTGGTGGAACACCACCTCACAATTGGTCCTGTCCTATCGATCCAGATCCTTCTCCAGAGTTTTCCTACCCTCCAGCAAATCAACACTCCTGGCCAATTTAGTGTCATTGTGAACGTACTGTGCACTTGATCCTGTTGTCTGGGTCCCCAGTAAAGATACTAAAGACATTAGATAATGTTTGATAACTCTCTTAAGCTATTTATTTGTTTTTCTATCTTTATCTATCTAGTCAAAAAGCCTGAACTCATGTGAAGTCATGTTCTGGCTTTGAGTCTTCATTGCTCTTGTCCCAGTTGTCAGTGGCAATTCTATTTATAGCACTTAATGGAAATGACTTTAAGGCAGCCACAGTAAGTTGATATTGAGGTTGCTCATTGTCTTGGTTCCCGCGTGTAAGTCGGAAGGGTACTGCGTGTCACTTAATTGATAAACATACTGCTGATTTTAGACAAATTATTTTAAAAAGCTTTTAGTTACAGTAGTCAATGAAGAAATAATGAATTCTGCATTTATATGGCATTTGGGTGTAACTGGGCCTTGTCTGCTGAGTGAAAATGAAGACTTTTCAGAAACATATACGTGTAATAAAAAACCCAGACTAAGCTAAAAGTAGTTAATAGCCTTATTGTAGTGTTTATGGGCACAAGGAAGAAATTCAGTTTGCACAGATGCATTAAATTCAAGTTTCCAGAGGTACTTCTGCAACATTGAAGAACTTCTTAAACATGGCTTCTAAACCTAAACAAAAACTTCCACACAGCTGGTGTCTAACTTCTGCTTTTTTTATGTGAAGTAGTTTTGATATTTTGGTTAATAATCTCTTATTGCATAGCAATTGTGACACTGAATTCTTAAGAAAACAACAATTTTATTTCTCTTGGCCTTGTTTGTTTCTCTTGTCATCCCTTTTTTTTTTCTTTATTGACCCTCTCTTGCTGCTCAGTCTGTAATTTGTGTCCAGGTTTATCCTGCTCTAATCTCTCTGTTTCTCACTGTCATCTCATTTTCACCTTTTTGTTTGCTGGTGGGACTGTCTCCTCTTTTGGACTTTCTTATGTTTTCCAGTGTCTGGCAATAGCTTGGGCAGGGTAGCTGTTAAGAGCAGCTGTAGTTACTCAATTAGCCATCATCAAGTTGCATTTTCTTTCGGTTGCGGAACTGCTGCAGACACATCCTGTTGCAGATAGGAGCCAGGTAGGTTGTAGTGTATATCTAATTTAAAAGGCAATGTTTAGAGAACTCTCCTGTTACTATCAAGTGTTACCAGGCATAAGTGAGCAAACATTTTAGTAGACTCTGATGGAGATAATCCAAATACTCCTTTATGAAATGAGAGATACCCTTGCCTCCTGTTGATAAGCAAACCTGGAGAACTGCTAAGTGTGATTGTAGTGGAGCTTCTCCAGGAAGTGGCTGGAAGACATCTAGCACATGCAGAATGCCATGTCTGTTCTTGGATATGTGACTTAAAGGAACTTTTATTCAACTTGAACAACTTACACTTAAATGTTTTATGCAGGTTGTCTACCTCAAGGTAAACAGTTTTTCCAGTTCTGTAGCTGATGACAAGGACAATGTAAAGCGTTGGTGACTCTAACAACAGATTGTTGTCTGTGATCTTGAATGTGTGGAACAGGGAACAGAGCAAATTCATGATCTGATTAGCAGTGTCTTTTTGCAAAAATTCTTCAAGGGTTAAAAGCAAGCAAAAGAAATACTTAGGTGTTTGACCATAAGCTGGGACATTGGAGAGGCATGAAAAGTTGGAAAGTTATCTGAGGCTTCTGTTTGGTCTGAGGTGACATTTTATCTCCCTGCTTTTTCCTTCAGTAACCCTATCTCCCATAATTTGTGCATTGATGATGGGCCCTACTTGATGCAGAAACCCAAAGGTGTTTGCTGCAAGTGTTATGTCCATACAACTTTATGCTGTATGGGTTTTCAGCAAGTGGAGAACAACATTGTAGCAGAGGCAAATCTGAAAGATAGCAAGGCAAAGATTGGAAGTCAAGTATGGTTACTGGGGAGGAACACAGGAAAATGATAGGATGTGGGAATGCAGAAGTTAGAATAAACAGAGTATACTGAGTTGGAAGGGACCCACAAGGATCATAGAAGTCCAGCTCCTGTCCCTGCACAGGACAGTCCCAAGAGTCACACCATGTGCCTGGGAGTGTTGTCCAAACACTTCCTTAGCTCTGGCAGACTTAATGCTTTGACTGCTTCCTTGGGGGAGACCATATTTCTAGTATCCAGCCTAAACGTTCCTTGATCTTCAGGCCATTCCGTTGGGTCCTGTCACCGGTCACCACAGAGAAGAGATCAGAGCCTGCCCTTTCTCTTCCCTCATTAGGAAATTGTAACTTTAATGAGGTCTCCCCTCAGTCTCCTCCAGGCTGAACAGACCAAGTGACCTCACGAGCTCCTCATAAGGCTTCCCCTACAGACTCATCACCATCCTGGTGGCCCTCCTTTATACAGTCTCTAATAGTTTTATATCTTTTTTTTTTTTAATATATGCTTGTGCCCAAAACTGCAGACAGGACTTGAGGGGAGGCTGCACCAGTGCAGAGCAGAGTGGGACAACCTCCTCTAAAAACTTAGAGTCAGAGGTGAAAGCCATTTTTTTCAACACTGTGAAGGAAATTGGAGTGCTTTAGGCTGGAAATGCCAGTTGAGGGTTAAGTTCCATCCCCTGCTTGAAGCTGAGACGAATTTTCGCAGTTTGCTGTATGCACAGTGCATTGATATGATCGTAATAGTTTGTGATAGAAGATGGAAACTGTTGAAGGAATGCCAAGTTTGAGATGCACAAAATCATCAAGTGTCAATAATTGCTGGGGCCAGTAGCATTTGACATCTTCATTAATGACATGGAGTATATGACATTATCAGCAAGTTTGCTGATGGTACAGAACTGGAGAGAGTGGCTAATAGACCAGATAAGTTCAGAGGGACCCAGACAGGCTGGAGAAATGGTCTGACAGGAAGCATATGAAGCTCAACCCAGGAAAATGCCATGTCCTGCACCTGGCAGAAATAACTCTGTGCATCAGCACAGGCTAGAGACTGACAGGCTTGAAGGCAGCTTGGCAGGAAAAGAGCTGTGAGTGCTGATGGGTGCCAATCAGCCAATCAAACATCAGTTCGATTATGAACAGCGACGAGCTTTTGGCAGAGAAAGCCATTGCTGTGTTATTAGCAGGTTGAGGAAGGTGATCCTTCTGTTGTACACAGCACCAGAAGGGCTGTGCCTGGAGTGCAGAGCACAGTTTTGGTCTCTCCAGTATGAGTCATGGGTATGCTGGGACAGGTCTGGCTTAGGGCTACAGAGATGATGGTGGGACTGCAGCATCCGACACACGAGGAGGGGCCGAGAGCTGGAACTCTGCCTGGAGAACGCTCGGAGGGATCCCGTTAATGTGTGTGAATACCTGACTGTTCAGAGGAATGAAGGATGTGAGGTCCAAGACTCACATCCTTCATTCACATCTCAGTGGTGCCTAGTGACAAGATTAAAAGCAACAAGGACAAATCCAAGTGAAAGACTATACTTTTAAAGCAAAGGAGACACTCATGGCTGAGCATTGAAACAGGCTTTCCAGAGAGTTTGTGGAGGCTCTGTCCTTGGAGACATAAAAACTGGCTGGTTCTTAGCAACCTAATCTAGTTACCCCACTTAGAGCCAGGCATTTGGAGTAGTTGACCTCCAGAGGTGCCTTCTGACCTCTGCTGTATGGTGATTTTTTTGTGAAAGATGACACTGAGGCAGCTGTCTGGACTATTATGGAGCAATAGACTAAGAAGGAGGTTGTATGGAAGCTGTAAGTTTTGTGTGTTGCTTATTTTAAGCAAGTTAAAGTTTACCTGACACCATGTAATAATAAGGCTTAAATTTAGGTAATCCTTAGGGGAAGACATATCTGAAAAATGTACTAAAATTGTGGATGAGTTTCTGTATTACAAGCTTGATAAATGGGGAAAGCTAAACAGTGCAGGACCAGAAATCTGAGAGTGGTAACAATGTGGGAGAAAACCAATAATGTTGAAGGCAATTAGGGCATGCCAATTTTTTAATAGTGAGAGGCAGGAGGATAAGACACAGACTATAAACTTTGGGGTAAACATTATGGTATTAGTGGCTCTGAATGATTTAGCAGAATGCAAGGAGCCTAAGCCTGGATTAAAGACTGCCTAGTGTTCATTTAAAGGAGAGGAATCATGGCAGTCTGGATGGTGTACTTATGTTGAGAAGAGGGAAGATAGTACAATAGACGTGGTTTGATTTTAAAGCCCACTTGTCACTTCTCTTGAAGTGGTTTGTGTGGAAGGGGAAGATAGAAGGCTGTAAGATTTTGGAGTATACAATATGGAAATGAAATGGGTTGGGTGAGTGGAGCTGTTGTAGGGCAAAAAAGTGTACAACTTTGTATGTGAGGAGTGGAAGAAGCTGAATAGTGGGATGAGGAAAAATATAATCTTTCTGTCAGCTTTTGTCAGGATATGAAGATTTCGAAGAAGTTTAAAGAAGTTGATGCTTTACATGAACTGTTTCCATAAAAGCATGACTTTTGATTAAGGTGGATGAGTAGAATGGTAGATGATAAATTACTCTAAAAATTGGAATATGAAATTTCTGAATTATATGCTGAGTGTGTAACTAGTTTTACTGTTTTACTAGAGCACCCTTCAGTATTTGTGTCCATTGCTCCTGAGAATTGTGTAATGCTAAATAGTGGTGTCAGAGTTCACTAGGACTTTTAAATTGTTTTTTAACTGAAATAAAATAATATGGTTTTGACACACTTAATATTGGTTTTACATTTACTGAAGACTATGGTTTAAAAAAAATCATTAGTTACTTTATTGTGAGAGATGTTTTCCTATAGACTAAGAAAAGGTTTTCATTTTGCTAATTGCAAGGTGACTAATTTTGCATTTTCTTAAACACGTTACTGTTAATAATGGGTGATGAGGACCTATGCAAGACTATATCTTCTCATAATTGGCCTGGGTGAATTCATACCCCGAATCAATTTATTTCAGTTTCAGCATGTATAAAGTTAAGTCTTACGCCGTCCTTTGGACAACTAGGGTAAAAAGTATTCTTACAAGCGTAAACGAAGATAGAAAATTGAAGGGATGCATTGTACTAAGTGAAAGATTAGGACTGTCTTGCCAGTGTTACTTGCAACACTTTGCTGAGGAATTGTTTTATTTCTTACAGCAGTTTTTTGAACACCTGGTGGGTGCTTCTAGTGAACCACTCTTTTTTCATTAAAGCAGCAGGATAAGTAACAGCGTATCTTTGCCAGTTTGTGCTGCTAGCTGGTTGGGTCTGGTTTAGACCACTTGAGTTCCACTCTTCAGAAATACCTCTTTGTAAACCAAAGACTGTTTTGTTTTCTTCCCCCTCTCTTGGTAGGGCTCATCTTGGATTTGTTAACAATTTATTAGTCCATAAGGAGGAGTCTGTGAATGAAGTTAACCATTCACTTTTACGTTGTTTGCAGTCATCCTATTCTTATTAAGCACTTGTCTTGATCTTGATTCAATTTGCCTGTGTTTTTATGATTTCCCAGACGACTGCTGCTTTGCTTTAATAATGGGTAGTATGCTACACCTTATTTTTTGAAGCAGAAATATAATTTGTCTGGTCATACACACACGTTAAAATATTCAAGCTGATGAAAATCAGATATTGGTCAATGTACTGAGCTGTTATGGAGCAGATATCCCAAGTGCTTTATACTGAAATACTTTGAGCTAAAAATTGAGTTGAGTTCAAAATTGTTAGTTCACACTTCCTTTTAAGCATTTTTAAGAAAGGTGATACATATGTTTTTTACCTGCATTTCCAAGGAGATTCTTTTGTGTAGATTGTGTATTGGTGAGGGCAGTATTTTTTTGACAGTATGAACCAAGTATTGTGGGGTTTTGTAGACATAAGGTAAAATTTGCCAAGTTGGTTTTTCTGGTTCTTATCTGTTGGAAATGTAAAAAAAAAAAAAAAAAAAAAAATTGTTCTTCTGAAATGCAGTCCAACATGGTGTTGAGTGTAGAAGTGTTAAATTTTGACTTAGCATTTTCTTTCAAAGTGTTTTTGTTTTTATGTAATTGCTTCATTCAGTTTCTGGTGTTCCATACAGGAGACTTATTCAAGCTTTCCAAGGTATTTGCAGCATGGGAGCAGTGACCCTCTTACTGACAATTGTGTAGTCCAAACAAGGTTTACAGCTTTTTTATTACCCCAGCTGTGGGTAATATGGCCCCAGACTGTGTGTTCAAACTTGTGTGAATTGGTGTTTGAGTGTCTTTTTCAGCAGTATGCTGTTTTGTACTCTGGAAACACTTGTTGCTGAGTTAATGAAGTATAAATCAGCCTGTCATACACTGAAAATAAAGAAAAAAATGTTTGCATGTATGGTTTGTTAATATAGTTTCTGATTAGCCATTAACATAATTCTGTTACTGGCAGTTAACTCTTTTGCAAGTTTTAATGGAGAAGAAACTGGAAAAAGCTGCACAAAAGGAGCAGCCTGGCGTCTGTAGTATGCACATTATGTAATGTTTAGCAAATTATGTTGTCATTTCAACATGTGCCTTGTGAAATAATTGAGACTGAGATAGTTTAATCTTATCAGATTTTCAAAATAAAAGTAAGAAAACCAAATTAAATAGTCTCACAAAAAATTGTTCTAAAGTTTTGTGGTTTAGAAGCTCCCACAGTTAACATTGATGGGTTGATCCTGTAGTAAAAGCTCTCTTCTATGGTTGGTTTATCTGGCCCAGAGTTATGGCCATCCTCTGGAAATGCTTTCGTAAACAAAACACATACTGTGTTGGATGCAGCAGTTCTGTAAACTTGCATAATGTTTGTTGCAAGAAGTACCAAAATGCCTTAGTGAATCTTGATTTGATGCTCAGGGGGATAATCCAAATCCCCTCCTACTGCTATACCTTTCTAAACATTTCTGCCATTGTAGTCTGCGTTTAGCGAGCATGTGGCTATTTGGTGACTCAGATCAGCAAGCAGGTTTTTTTCTGTGGAGTAGTTCCCTGTTTGATCAGCAGGCTGATCCAATTTGTCTTGTGGTGCTGACTGTTTTACAGCCACAAGTGGGCTGAGGGTGTGGGAAAGCAGAAACAGGGAATAAATTGCTATTTTGATGGCAGACTGCAGATAGACTACAAGGAAAAACGTGTTTATTTTAATGCTTAGTGTGATGCAGCAATGGATGTGTTGTAGGCGACTTGCTGTGTCTCTGTTAAGTCCACTTCATTTCAGCTTGCTGAATTGTAAACTGTCAAAGATTTGGTCAGTAAAAGGGTTCACGTTGCTTCAGGTTCAGCCACAGCCTATTGTATGGGAGCCTGTTTGTTTCTCCTTTTATCCTGTGGGAGGGAAGTAGGAGAGAACGTGTTTGCTGGCTTAAAGTTGAGGTCTCTGCTGTTTGCTCTTTCTTATTCCTGAAAGATAAGGTTGGGGTTTTTTTTCTACTTAAAACTGTAAAAAGTATTTGAAAGCATTTTTAGTTCCCCCTGTCTCTCCCCCATTGTCCGCTGTTTTAGAAAAGACTGTATCAAGTTATGGATTGCATGTGCTGAATGTGACTTCATGGTAATACTTGGAAAATGCTGGTTAAAGAATTTCAGTAGTGCATGGAGATTTTAAACTTGAAATGGCAAATAGCACTAGATGGGACTTTTACTGTTCTACATGATATGACTTTTTTGGTTCTTATTCTTAGCCACTGATTGGACTATGCCTTTACAAAACTGTAAGAGCAAATTGGTGGGTTTTTGTTTGCTTGTTTTGGGTTTTTGTTTGTTTGTTTGTTTGGGGTTTTTTTGGTTTTTTTAAATCATTTCTCTTCTTCTCCACTACCCATTGTGATTTCAGTGCATTGCACTGCCAGGTCCTTTTCATTTTGTCTGTGGAGGTGTGTGTAGTATAGGGAGAAAATACACATTGAAAGTGAATGAAATGTTTTATCTACCTAATACACTCAGCTGGCATGTGATGAAGCACAATTGTAGCATGCTTTTCAGCATAAACTCCTAGTATGCAAAAAAGCAGGGCTGCATTTTTTGTTTTCAGTGGTTTTTCAGGCATGCACAAAACTGTGACTGTTCCTCTGTTGGCAGACAGCTGAGAAGTCTCTCCTACAAAGTGCACACCTTCCTCATACCTACCACGTTCTTCTTTCAAACTCATCTACTTCCTCCTGTCTCTGAACATTTTATCAAGGCCAAGTGACATGTTAAATGTTTTTAATTATGTTAGGGCTTCTCCTTGAGTCCTTTCCTGTTGTCCGCAGCTGTGTGTTTCTGCTCCTCCCTATTGTTGGGTCTGACGGCTGTGTAACTATTAGGTTGGTGAGTGGGTGGATTGACTTGCTATGTGTCCATATGGCTGTTGAATTGGATGTGAGCAGGTGACAAAAGTGGAGGATGGGAAAGAATGCCTCTCTGAGAGCAATGACTGACTGGTGCAATGGGTTGACCCAGGCCAGCAGCTAAGCAAGGGTGCCTGGCACTAGCCTAGTTTTATAGGCTGGTGTCTTCCTTTCAGTCAAGAGAGGTAGAAGAGTGGGGTGCCTTAAGTATTACTTCAAGAGTCTCTTGTGAGCACTGGCAGTGTTTTCTGCTACAAATTAACTCGAGTTAGCTGTTTCTGGCAGATAAGGAGCAACCCATAAGGGAGAGAATGCTGTGAAGGAAAAATGTGGTGTAGAGTTGGTTGTGCAGTAGTTTTTAGGGGCCTGACCCAAATCTATGGTCAGCTTAGCTCTTCTGGAAGCCCACTGAAGCATGAGAGGGAAGGAGACCCTATTCCTCCTCTTCTCCTGTGACCTTGGCAGCACATGCAGAGCCTTCTTGAACATGCTCTGGAGTTTTGTGCAGCCTTCCATAAGATGCCTGAACTCTAATTTGGCAGAAGACAATCTGAAGTGGAAGAAAACAAAAGGCAGGTTTAACTTTCAGTTGAGTGAGTGATTTGAAGGAGAATTGTATGGACATCAGTACTGGCATGATGTCTTGTTTCATTGGTTGGCATTCATGGCAGCACAGGAGGAGGATTACTGGGGGACCTTTGCTGCCTGTGAAGCTGCATGATCATCTTGCTGCATCCTTTCAAGCTTGCTAGGTTAAACTGATGAAATTCTAACATTACGTGTTGAGTAATAGTTACGTGGTGGTTTATGTATCTCAGCTAGTTCACTGTGGGATCAGACAAATGCCAGCCCAGGACATCTCTAAAAAGAGGAGAAAGGAGGAAAGAGGGAGTGCCTCTGAGCAGTAGCCTGCAGTTAAACTGGTTCAGCTACATTATAAAGCTCCTCTCAAGGGGAAGAAAGGTTTAAAACAAGATCAAGGTGTTTAATTCTTGCTTTAAGAATAATTCTCTCAGTTTACTAGGAGACTGGTGACCACAGGTCATTCCTGGTTTTCTGTTTGATTTGTCTTTCAGTTTTCAAATCTCTCTGACATCTAGGAGGTCCCTAAAAGGGAGTAATAGTGTAGTAGACCTCCACAATAATACAACAGTAGTATTTCTGTGTGCTTAAGTCTGGGCAGAGAAATATAAGAAATAAGTACTTGATAATACTGTGTTATTCACCCTTACTTGTATCATTGCAGAGAGTCCTCTTGTGTTTTTGTGTCTCCATGTTTTGCTTTCTGATGGGGTCTACTAGGGCTGTGACAATGATTTCTTGTACACACCCCATCCCTCCCACCTTCACATGCAGACAAAAACTTGTACATACATATTTATTAAATGAAAGTAATTATATTCATAAATATTTATTGTATTATATATAGAAAAAATCTTATTCACATAGGAAAATATAGAATTGTAGAATAGTTTAGGTTGGAACAGCTCTCCAAGAACATCAAGTCCAACTGTCAACTGAACACTGAACCATGTCCGTAAGTGCCACATCTACACGTCTTTTCACTATCTCCAGGTTTGGTGACTCCACCACTTCCTTGGACAGCCCATTCCAATGCTTGCTAAGCCTTTTGGTGGAGAATTTTTTTCTAATATTCAGCCTAAACTTCCCCTGGTGCTGCAACTTGAGGCCCTTCTTCTTGTCTTGTTGCTTGTTATTGGGACCAGAGACTGACCCCCGCCCCACCACAGTCTCTTTTCAGGGAGTTGTAGAGAGTGATAAGGTCACCTCTAAGCCTCCTTTTCTCCAGGATGAACACCCTCAGCTCCCTCAATCTCTTCTCATCAGACTTGTGTTTCAAACCCTTCCGTAGCTCTGTTGCCCTTTTCTGGACACGCTCCAGCACCTCAGCATTCTTGTAGTGAGGGGCCCAGAACCAAACACAGGACTTGAGGTGCGGCCTCACCAGTGCCCGATACCAGGGGGTGGTCACTGTCCTGGTCCTGCTGGCCACACTATTGCTGATATAGGCCAGGATGCCCTTGGCCTTCTTGGCCACCTTGGACACATGGCTGGCTCATGTTCAGCCACTGTCAATCAGCACTCCCAGGTCCTTTACCTCTGGGCTGATTTCCAGCCACATTCCTCCAGCCTTCAGCTCTGCACGGGGTTGTTGTGACCCAAGTGCAGGACCTGGCACCTGGCCTTGTTTAACCTCACACAAGTGGCCTTGGCCCATGGGTCCAGGCTGCCCAGATCCCCCTGCAGAGCCTTCCTGCCCTCCGGCAGATCAACTTGGTGTCATCTGCAAACTGACTGACAGTGCACTCGGTCCCCTCATCCTGACCATTGATAAAGGTATTAAGCAGGACTGGACCCAGTACTGACCCCTGGGGAATGCCACTGCCGACTCTGGACACTGATTGGATTTAACTCCATTCCTCATCACACTCTGCCCTGGCCATCCAGCCAGTTCTTAACCCAGCAAAGAGTGCACCTGTCCAAGACATGGGGAGCCAGTTTCTTCCAGGAGAATGCTGCGGGAAATGGTGTCAGTGGCTTTACTGAAGTCGAGGTAGACAACACCCGTAGCCCTTCTGTCATCCACCTGGATCACCTTGTCATAGAAGGTGATCCGGTTGTTCAAGCAGGACCTGCCTTTCCTAAACCCATGCTGATCCCCAAGTTGTCCTGTACGTGCCATATGATGACACTCAAGGTGATCTGCATCAGGACCTTCCCCAGCACCAAGGTCAGGCTGTCAGGCCTGTAGTTAGTTCCCCAGATCCTCCTTCCAACCCTTCTTGCAGACAGCTGTCATGGTGGCTAGCCTCCAGTGACCTGGGACTTCCCTCATTAGCCAGGACTGCTGGTAAGTGGTTGAAAGGGGCTTGGTGAGCACTTCTGTGAGCTCCCTCAGTAGCCTTGTGTGGATCCCGTCCAGCCCCAGACACTTGTATGTTTAAGTGGTGTAGCAGGTCACACATCATTTTGTCCCAGGTTATGGGGCCTTCATTCTGCTGCCTGTTCTTTTCTTCCCACTCAGGGGCCTTGTTACACGGAGAACAGCTGGTCTTACTGTTGGAAGCTGAAACAAATAAGACAGTATCTCAGTCTTTCCATATAATTTCTCACTATGTTTCCCTCTGCATCCAATAAAGGATGGAGATTCTCCTTAGCTCTCCTCTTGTTGCTAATGTGCTTAGGTATACATTTCTATTGTCTTCAATGGCAGTAGCAAGATCAAGTTCTTGATCAAGTTCTTCTTCAAGTTGTGTTTTGGCCCATGTACTTTTCTCCCTCCATAACTTAATGACACCAGAGCTGCCTGCATCTTCTCTCAAAGGTCATAAACTCTCCTTTTCATCCTGAGTTCCAGCCAAAGCTCTTTCTTTAGCCAGGTCACTCATCTTCCCTGCCTTATCTTTTGGGACATGGGGATGGCCTGCTGGCTGTGCCTTTTGGATTTCCTTCTTGAAGAATGTCAGGATAACCTCCCAAGGGTACTTTGTCAAACAGTTTCCTAAACCAAAAGACCTAGACCAAAGTCTGCCCTCTGGAAGTCCTAGGTGGCAGTTCTGCTGACCCTTCCTACTTTTCCAAGAATTGGAATCTCCATTATTTTGTGATTGCTGAGCCCCAGACAGCCTCCATCCATCCCATCACCCACCAGTCCTCAGATCACAAACAAAAGGTCCAGTGGATGCCCCCCCTAATGGGCTCACTCGGCTTCCTGACACAATCAGTATCTTCCACACACTCCAAGAACCTCCTAGACTGCTTCTTCTCTGCTGTATTGTATTTCCAGCAGACATCTGTTAAATTGAAGTCCCCTGTGAGAAAAAGGGCTAATGGTTATGAGACTTCTCCCAGCTGCTTGCAGAATATTTCGTCTGTCTCTTCTTCCTGGTTGGGTGGTCTATAACTAACTCCCACCAGGGTTTCTGCCCTGTTGGCCTATTACCCCGATTCCTGCCCATAAATACATAACCCTATCATCACCATCATTAAACTCTAGACAACCAAAACAGTCCCTAACATGCTGGCTACCCCACCATCTCTCTTTCCCTGCTTATCCTTTTTGAAGAGTTTATAGCCATCCATTGTAGCACTTGGGTTGTGCCAATCGTCCCACCGTGCTTCCATGGTGATAGTTTATCATAGTTTTCTAGCTACACAATGGCTTCCAGCTCCTGTTTGTGGCCTGTGCTGCATGCATTGTAGTAGATGCACTTCAGCTGGGCAATTAATCCTGCCACCTTTTTTTGGAGTGAGGTTTTCCTACGTGACAGTTTTCAAACACTTACGTGGTTTCTAGGACATCAGTAACCCTTGTGTCTTTGCTGCAACATAGATCTCAATCCCCTGCCTCCACTGAGATGGCAGACTGAAGGACCTCATTAGCACACTCTCCCTTGAATACTGACAGGCTATCTCCAAGCTTATTTCTAGCGTGTCTGATTTTTATCCCTTCCCCCTTTAAATTGAGTTCAAAGCTGTTACAATGGGCCCTGCTAACACCTATGCAAAAAGCCTTTCCCCGTTTTTGAGACAGGTATACCCCATCAGTTGCCAGCAGGCCATGGTGTCATGTAAGCCAACCATGAATCAAGAAACCCAAAACTCTGCTGGTGACACCAGTTATGGAGCCAGGAATTATATTCTGCTTGGTCTTCCTGTGCTGTTTTTTCTCTCATCCTTCTTTGCAACTGGAAGGATAGAGGAGAAACTGTTTGTGTTCTGATCTCGTAACCAGTTGTCCCAAGGATGTTATCGTGCACACATTATTTTATATATAGAAGTGCTGTCTCTGAATAAAAAATATTCTTGGTTACTTAATTTTAAAATGATCAGATGACTGTATAAAGAGTTACTGCTGTGAGATGCTGAAACGTATTTGTTAGCTATCTATGCCTTCTTATGTGGAACTGTCTTTATACCCTTACATTAAGGGTGGTAAGATTTTATATCTGCTAATATTAATCTTGGTGAAGCAATGATGCTGTTAACACTTTAATGAATTTAGGGGCTGTCTGTAATACTTTTTGAAATCCTCCAGTCTTTTTCAATTGTATTTAATGCACTAACCAGTGTGGTATACCAGTAGCAAATTTCTTTTTTTTTCTTCTTGTGGATAAAAGTACCAAACTTTGGGGAGTGTTTTAACTATATATACACAGTTAAATATATAGTTGTATATATAGTTAGATATATTTCATTATGTAAAGTAAAGAAGATATGAGGAGCTCATCCTTTTTACCTTTCTGTTACCAATAGGAGAATAATCTTGCATTTTCTTATACCTGTTCAGGATGAGACCTTATATCCTGTATTCCATAGCAGACCAACACTCCACAAAGACCTATGTGAGATGCTTCAGATCACTAAAAATTCGAAAGTAGAAGCAGGAAAACAAGTCCGTTTCAGAAGTAATGATCTGCTACCTTATCTTAAAGGCCTGTGAAACCACAGTCTTCGAGGAACCTCATCAGGGCTTTCTGCATCTTGTTTTGCTGTCTTGCAACTTTTAAGTATCTATTACAAAGTCTCATTAGGATTTACTTACCTCCCTCTAAGAGGATAGTTCTTCATTTAAAAAGTAGCTGCTGAGGGAAGGTTGACATGAGTGAAAGGACTGTTGAGGTTTTTTCAGCTATGTTTAAAAGGTGTGTATGTCTGAGAGACCCAGCAGCCTTTCTACTGTAGCAAGGTTTTTGGTTTTGCTAGAAGAGAGATGGAGAGGACTTTTATGGAGTGATAAGAGAAGGGAAAGTGGCTTCAAACTGACAGAGTAGGTTAGATTAGATATTGGGAAGAAATTCTTGACTGTGAAGGTGGTGAGGCACTGGAACAGGTTGCCCAGAGAAGCTGTGGATGCCCTGTCCCTGGAACCGTTCAAGGCCAGGTTGAACAGGGCTGTGGACCACCTCATCTAGTGGAAGATGTCCCTGCCCATGACAGGGCATTGGAACTAGATAATGTCTAAGGTCCCTTCCAACCCAAATCATTCTATGATAATACTCTTCTGCCCTGATGAGGTGGGTAGAGGAGGTGTTGTCTTGGCCTTTGTTGTTATTGTTGTTGCATAATTTGGTACAGGTTAGCAAGAATTAATCCTGAACAGTGATAACTTGTTGGGATTTTGTCTTTGGAGACACTTTTTTTCCTCTGCTGAGAGGAAATCTAGGGTACAGGTGCTTCTGTGGGTTAATTATTATTGTGATAAACAGCAAAGTTAGAGAAAATTTTGTAGGTGCTTTCTCCATGATGCTGGATAGTGGAATTACAGCTCTTGACACCATTACCATATGGCTCTTTTTCTTCTTTCTTTCCCCATCTATGTATGCCAGTACCAGACTGTATAAAAAAAATTTCAGTTGCACTACCTAGGGACTGCAGGCTGATTAATTTAATAAATGTGGGTGCAAAAGTCCTTGAATATAACCTGGCTACTTTTACACACATTATCTGAAAGTGCCTACAAACACTGCTCTGCCAGCATCTGTTTCAGAGTTCAAAGGTCGTTAGTGGTTTTGATTGCTTTGGACTATTTTCAATGCAAAATAACATAATTGTCCTATACATGAATACGAACCTTGAGGAAGGATTACTTAGCTTTATAATTTTGAACTGTACATGTTATACATGCAGAGTAATGTAGAAATTAAGACCTTTGTGATCACAACATATGCCTGAGAGATCTGAACCAGTATAAGCACAAGTTAGTGCCCAAAACCATCAGCTTCATCTTACCTCTGCTTTGGAGACTTTGGTACATGTACTGTAGCAGATTCACCTAGAATGTACATCAACGGTGTTAATGTTGCTTAAATTTAGTCTATTGTTTTGACTTCCATGTTAAATGTTAGCCTGAATTTCAACACTGTAACTTTTTGAATGGTTGGCCTATTTCTCTGGTAGGTTTTCAATTGTAACTTTAATTCTTTGTCAGAATATGCCACTTCACAAATAGTCCTCGATGTAAAATGATCTGGTTTACTGTTTGTTTGCTGTTTGGTACATGGAGTCTAACAGAGCACTGCAATTGCTTTAGTGTCACAATACCTCAGTGCTTTCAGAAGGGCAGGCTGCCACTTTTGTGCAGTGTTATGAATAGCACATGAACTGGAGTCTTACTTAAGAGAGAATATTAGGGAGTCTTGCTGCTTGCTGTCAAAACTGTATGGTGCTTCATAGCTGAATAGATTGTGATAATGCTGCATGTCTTATTTGTGTGTTTTGCCAGGTTTCTCTCTCTTGCACAGTCTGTAGGCTTCTCTTACTGTAATTCAATCACCCGTATAATACTGTGGCGGCATGGTTTGTAATATTGATGCACCGCAAGACTCTGTGGTTTTATCACTTTATGCTTATTTATCACAGTCCTGCCTCAGAGCTGTCTTCACAACTTATTACTCTGGCACTTCCTTCTAGTGGTTCCTGTTTATTATGGCTTTTGTTGCTGTACAAAACTCTCTGCATTGCTACACTTTTTTTTTCTCCCTTGCGTTATCTACTCTTTGACCCTCCTGGTCAAAGTTGCATTCTTGAGACTCTTCCTTTTTATTGGCACTAAAGGCCTTACTTCCTGTTACGTTTGTGAACATTGCTAAGAAAACGTCTGTCTGGGATAGCTATCTGAATTACTGGTTTTTTTGCTTTGGTCTGACCATCTCTTGATGGTTAAATGCTCAGCAAGTCTATTTCCATTTACCTCTGCAGAGCCCAGGCCTGGACTCAAAAACAGCACTGGGACACAATCTGCTTTGTTCTTTTGTCTTTTTGGTCAACCCATTGTTTATTCTCTGTAACATTATGGCCATGATGTCTAGCTGCTAACCTGCCTGAAAGGAAAACGTGCTGGCAGGGGCTGATTAGGTATCAAATGCCACTGTCTCACTTCAGGGGAAAAAAATTCTAGAGATCTCCTGGAATCTCTTCTCTTACTGGAGCTCCTTAATAGTTCAGCAATTTTACTTGGTGAAAGTTTAAGCTGAGAATTGACATCATTAGGTACATATTGCAAGAAAATAGTCTTTCAGTCTGACTGCTCTTCATAGTAGAGAACTGCAGTATATGGTATATACATGAATTTGCAAATTTTAAGTTTCTGCAGATACTTGTCCTTTAGTTACTTTTGCATATGTATTTACTTGATGCAATTTCGATTGTATACTGGCCCATTGTTATGAACCAGTTTAACACAGAAGACCAAAGGAAACTATGTCTCTGAATAAAACTGATTGGACCCAGAAAGGTTCAAAATATACCCAAAAAAACGTGATAAAAACCAAATTAGGTTAGATGTCAGTGCCAAAAAATTGATATATTTTATTTAATAAAAAAGGCAAAGAGAAAGAAAGAGAAAATAAATAAATAGAAAAAGAAGGGGGGAGGGGGGACAGGAAGAGAGTGTCAGGGGTTAGATGGAAGCATATCCCCCTTCTGGGGGTCCCAGTGGCGTCTCATTGCTCCCGTGCATCTGGTCTTCTGGATGGTGAGGGTCCCCCACTGCTGCTGCCACGCTGAAAAGTGCAGAATCCAGTGGATTAATGTACATTTGGGCCAGGTGGGAACGCCCAGGTGCCTCCCTCGCAGGGGGCTGGTTTGACACTGTCCCTTGCAACACTGAGGATCTGCTGCATCATCTGCAGTGCTCTGGGGCAGGGTCTGGGGACCCCCGGGGGGGCCTTTGATGGGCCTTGACACCCCCTTCTGCTGTGGATAAGCTTTTCCCGGGGTGAAGGGGCCCCACAGCCGAGCTGGTCCGCACAGCGGAGGATGCGCGGTCACTGCGCCTCTCACCAGAGGCTTTTTCGCTACACCCAAAACCTCTCTTCCCCCTACCCTTCGGTGCTGGGTCTGTGTGAGCCTGGCAGCTGATGGCCCTGGGGCTGTGCTCTCCACTCCATCCCTCTATGAACGCATTCTTCTCTCCCCACACCTGAATCTTATCAGATTATTACTGTATCTTATCTCCACCAGCGAGCAGTTCAGGGCCCCACTCAGAAGGTGTGTTCAGGGTGTGGTGGTCTTCTCTGCAGCTTTTGTAATACAGTTTTGCTATAATAGGCAAAAGTCCTTCATGAAGATGTTTAAGCCATAAATTATAACATTCAGTCTCTGACTCCAGTTAAACTTTTGGAATTCAATTTTGTGTTCATTTACACAGGAGTGTAGGATTAAACACTGATTTTAGTGAGTCGTGACATTATTGCCAACACATTTTGTATATTCAGTGTGGCAGTTAGAGACACGGTTTAGTTGTGGGCTTGGTAGTGCTGTGTTAATAGTGTGACTTGATGATCTTAAAAGTCTTTTTCAAAACCAGTCAATTCTGATTCATTGCTGAAATACCAGTAACTATCTGGAATTGTGTGTAAAAGTTTATCTATGGTTCTGACCCAGCCTGCTCTCAGGATTTTTATACTACTGTTAATTGATCCTTAATTTTTTCTTGGACTTATCAGTGGGATCAACTGTTTCCCCTGTGCTTTCAGTGTGTTCTAAATGTTGAGCAACTTGAAGCAGGAAAAAGTACCTGAGCCTTTTGCTTTTTTGCCTTGTTTACAGTAAATTGTCTTCTATGATTATTTTGTTATAATACTATGAGTTTTAATGCTGTGGAGGAAGAAAAATCTTGTCTCTACTGCAGTTTGAAAAAAGGACGTATCCCTATTGCTCAAAATGCATTAATCTTGAAATATGTAATAAGTTAAATGAAGCTGAAAGTAACCTACATGTCATGCTAAGGATTTTTAGGCATTGCCTTTGACATCAGCTGTTGACATCAACTTTGACATCAACTATTGGATAGAAAAATAGCTGTTTTTCCACAACTAGAATTATTTCTTTTTGCAGCAATTTTAACTACCAAGCTTTCTTAGTTCTGACTGTATTTTGAATGGCTTTCTTTAGGGTATTTTCTTAAGTGGAGTTATATGCTGTTTTTCATTACAGACGCCTCCACCTCAATAAGAAAGCCACGGACAAACAGCCATATAGCAAGCTTCCTGGTGTTTCACTTCTAAAGCCATTAAAAGGCGTGGATCCCAACCTGATCAACAACCTAGAAACCTTCTTTGAGCTGGATTATCCAAAAGTATGTATATTATTTAGTGTCTTTTTTTTCCTCCTATGCCTCAAAAAGTCATATGAGAAGCTTGGATGGGAACTATGCTGCTTGATTGTGTTGGATTGTTCTTCCTTCTGCAGAAAATGTATAATAACATATTTTACGTGTTGCAAACAAAACTTACTCCTTTTTAAAAAGCTGTCTATTGTGGAACACATCCAAGGCTTAGGGATGAAATATACTCTACACTCCACAGATATTTGTGCAATCATTATTCCTGTATTGTGGTGTTTATAGATTGAAATGTTTCATACTGCTGTAAAAGATCCCTTGAGAGGCAAGAAATCCTCCTCTTCTCTGTAAGAGATCCTCCAAAAGAGAACACTTAAGTGATAGCCTGAAACTTTTTGATGGTTCTTACTGATGGTTCATCCAATGAAGAGTTGCTCGATGATGAGGTAGTGTACCTCACCAGTTGTTGGTAGGTAGGGTAGTCTCTAAGCCATGTATTGGTGTTGGGAAGCAAATAGTTTATAAAAGCTCACATTTGCTGTTAAATGCTGTTTGAATTTGTAATATAAGTGATAAGCACTATAATTGATACGTGTGTCAGATGCTCTCCTTGCTCTAAAGAGCTTAAAAGAAGTCTGCAAATGTCTGTTGTATCATTCAGTATTTGAAGTATCCTCCTGTGGATGGGAAAAGGAATACATTTTTTACTGTATTTATATCTGCTGAATTCTGAAACTTGAAATTTAGCTTTAATAAAAAAACTCCTCTTTTCTCAATTCTTCTCAAAACTGCATCTGACCCTGCTGTTTCAATTGTAAAAGGTCAAAGGTTTGTGTAAGCTGTGCAGCAGGTTTTATTTGTGTATTCTAACTGAGAGCCTTAAACTTACACCTAAGTGGGCAGGGTAAAAAAAATAAAAATCCCTAGCATTTGGAACTAATTAGAAGTTGGAATTTTTTTCTGTAATGAAGCTTTGGGCCTTTTGAAAAGCTTCAGACATGAACATACGAATCCTTTCAACTCAACAGAGTGCAATAAAGTGTGGCCAAGCACATTTTAAAGCATACTTTAGGCATGCTGTGTATGCCAAGATTGTAAACAGTGCAAAGAATCTTCAGCAATATCTTAAGGTGTCATATGACCTATAATGAACATTAAAACATTATGCAGCTGAAACATTTGACTACAAATAAAACTTGTTTAATAATTCAAAAAAACAGTTGTGCTGGATCTAGCTTTACAAGAGGTAGTCTTGATCCTTAGTTGTGAAAACACATGGGTAACAATCTTAAAATATTGCTACTCCACACAAATCTGAGTTTCAGATAGTAGTAGACAATCATATTTTCCTAAGGAGAGTGAAAATGCATATGTGAATGCTTCAGTTTACAGCAGCACAGATTAGACAGTACAAGCAGGGTCCTCAAACTGTCTGAAAAAACTTTTTATAGTTACTGTACAGAACTACTTTGAGATTGACCACAAAAATTAGAAAAACAGTATTGCCTGGTATTCAAAGTTCAGCTGTGCAGTGAAAAATTACTCTGAAAGATTAATCTGAAACCTTTCCCAGTGAAGCTGAATTCAACCTACAGTGATAATGATTCTCTTCTGTGATCCTCCCATGTGTGAAATATTCTTCTCTTGAATAGAATCCAGTTATGCTGTCTCAAAACTGCAGGACTTACACATAATATTTTTATCAGTGAACAGTTCTCATCTACTGTGCATATTGTAATTTTGCAAAAGTTTTTCTGTTCATGTTAAATTCAAATGAACCTGATGGTAATGTTTGTGTAGATAAGCATCTTTGTTCTGCTTTCTTCATACATTTTCTAGTTTTTTACTTTGCTACTGCATACAAAGGCCATTTATTTTGAATTTTTGTCTTTTCAAATATTGGAGTCTGAAATATCTGTTTTAATTCTGGTTGAACTTCTTGGAGAATATGGATATAGAAGTGTCATTGCTAGTGTGGATTGAAGATTAATTATATAATGACTAGAAAAAATAATTTTATTTTACAAATTTAATGTTCAGTAAAAAACTTAATTTCTTCAGTTGTTTATTTCTATGGTGTTCATGCTGTCAAGATTCTGTTGTGATGAGAGGACCTGCCTGCTTAATGAGACAACTCTTTCACCTTTTAAAATCCATTTTCCATGCTGTAAGATGGTAGAAATCAAACATTGCTTGCTCCTTAGCCAAATTGACTTCGAGTTTGCATTCTGAGAGGTAGAGATATTTGCCTGATAGTTTGTAGTGCTAGAACAAATCTTAACTCCCATTTAATGGTTAATGATTTTAATTTCTACAATATTCTGAATGCAGTTGGAGTAGTTCAGGCTTTTGTGTATGACAATGCCATTTTTTAAATTGGAAGTATGTATATATTCAACTTAATATCTTCTGTTGTATGTAATACCCCTTACTGAACAAGAACATCAGAAATTGTTATCACAGGGCCAATAGCTTTCAAAATTCAGATTATTTTCACTAAACTACTTAAGTAAAAACTAAGTTCAGTGAGGTGATAAAATAGTATAAGGGAGAATAAGAACTGTTTTGATTGCTAGTTGGGCCTCTTATTTACAGGAGCTACTGCAAATGTGGTCCAAGAAAATTGCCTCTTGTTGTGGTTGAATTTTTCAGTCTTGGATTGTAAAAATGGCTTCTGGGTATCTTGATCAGAAAATTGCATTTTCTGTATTTTAGTCTTTGTATTGGACCTCTAATAGCTCTAATTTTAACAGGCTAAAAAGAAGGTTATATCAAGTAAGAAGTATTTAAGGGATTTGCTGTTATTGCAAAAGCAGAAGTACCTTTATCAAAGCTTTCAAAGCTGCCTCAATGTTGAGTGATTTTTAAAATGCTAATTCTTCACGCACTATCACTAGCTTGCGTAAGCATGTAGCAGCTACAGTTTTCCCTTACTACTTGTTTTTTCAACCATTGCTCAGTTAATGTGGAAAATACAGATATGTTACATATGCATATTCCTGAGCTTTGTTGTACAATTAGGTGTACATATGTACGTATACTGGTCTCTGTGGGCTGTCTTCCAACTCTGTTCTGCATATGTATTTACAAAGTAAAGGAATGGAAGATGTAGTTCAGAGGTATGCAGTCATAATGTATCATTCTGTAATATTTCAGGTGCTGTCATTTAATTGAATATAATACTGGATTTAAGATTCATATGTGAACAAAAATGAAAGTGGAAAAAAAATTTTACCTTGTACACCAGCACATCTTATTTCATGACTAACAGAAACCCTTGAATAACAGCAGAAGTAATGTTTGTCAGTACAAGAGTTTATTGAGATACAGCCTTAATTCTTTTTTCACAAGTACTTGGCTGTGCATTAAAAAACTAGACTCATTTAGCTGTAAAACAACCCCTTTGTTTTTAATACTGTAACAGCACTCTTTATTTTTTTAGCTCACTACGCTATTAAGCTTTATTTCGTAGATGGTGTGGATATTAGCTGTATGTATGTAAATATATATGTGAGTGTATACATTTTTGTTTTTACTAGTATGAAGTACTACTCTGTGTACAAGATCATGATGATCCAGCTATTGATGTGTGCAAAAAGCTCCTTGGCAAATACCCAAATGTTGATGCTAGACTGTTTATAGGTAAGCAGTGCAACTTGAAGGTGGGACTCTTACTTGTAAAATGACAGGTCTTCAACTCCGTATAGAATTCTCTACATGGAGTTGAAGACTCCATATGTATATGGACTGGAAGAAATAAATAGTTGTCTTGTTCAGCCTATGTTGCTTCTGTAGCTTAATCTCCAATTTGCGGTAAAAAGTAAGTTTGTAGTCACAGTCTGTGCCATCAGTCCAAGAAAACTTCAGGAAGAATGATTTGGGTAACCCCCTGCAGTTTTTCCTCCTAATTTTGAAACAACACTTGAAATTCTGTCTTTGCTCTGAACTAAGTGTGCAGGAAGTTATTCAGTGGTGGCTGTATTTGAGCTTGAGGCCCTGCAACAATCCTTTTTCATCTGCTTAGACTGTAGGGCTCTTTCTTTACTGAATTTTTATTTGAATTAATGGAGGAGAGGGGTATTAGAACAAGGTAGTAAAATGTACTTGGTTTTTTTTTCCTCTGGTATGAAACAAACTTGACCGTGTCTGTCAGCTGGATGTAAAGGAGCGTGTCTCACTTTATTCTGCTCCTTTTATATTTTTCTGCTGAAATTACTGTAGAATATAATCTTCATAATCATAGTCTTAAGAGATGAATAATGTTTACCTTACAAGAATGTAGTAATAAGCTTTATACTTCTCCTGCTCCTTTAGTTAATCTTGCTACCCTGGCATTTTAAGGAAGCATTTGAATATTTTTCCTTTTCTAATTATAAAATATAGAATTGAAGGTATACTTAAAACATAAATCTCTTGCATAAAAGTGGACTTTAAGAATTGATGGGTAAACATTTACTCTTCTTCAGTTCATGTATTTAAATATTTTGGTTATTGAATCTGAATTCCAAAAACCCCCCATACGTTAATTGTGAATGATGTTTGTATTTTTTAGGTGGCAAGAAGGTTGGCATCAACCCCAAGATTAATAACTTAATGCCGGGCTATGAAGTTGCCAAATATGATCTCATATGGATTTGTGATAGTGGAATCAGAGGTAGGCATGTATGTGCTGTTAAACTGTGCTTATTCACCAGAAGCAAGCAGGTTTTGGAGACTGTTTTAACTGAGAATATAAGTAGAAGTTAAAGTTAAAAGTCTGAAAAAAAATGTTTTTGTGGAATAAAAGTTTAACCTTTAATTAAAGGAGAAAATACCTTTAAAAATATTCAAATATTCAAACTGTTTCCATTTTATTCATTGTTGATCATAGTAATTGTTAATCACGAATATTATTTTTCTGAAACTGTTCTTATAGGATACTATGCATCAAAGCATATGTACTCTTGATACTGGTATTAAAATGAGAATTAGTGTCTCTCTGCAGCAGTCTGCTAATGACAGAATTGTTCCATGAAGTGTTGTTCTTTCATTTGTCACTTAGTAACGCCAGACACACTGACAGATATGGCCAATCAAATGACTGAAAAGGTGGGCTTGGTCCATGGGCTTCCCTATGTTGCAGACAGACAGGGTTTTGCTGCTACTCTTGAACAGGTGAGTGCAATGTTGTGGGGGAGATTTTGTTTTGGTTTTTTTTTTGCTTGCAAAACCTTGCTGAGTGAAAGCTGTGTTGTGCCTCTTGTACTTTTGTGACTGAGGAAATGTTTATTCTCAGCTGCAGTCACACTTCAAACTGAGGGTAAGTAGGATAACTTCTAAATGCTTCAGAATTCCTCTGGGCTGCTCTATCTATTGGTTCAATATTTAAGTTTACAATATAAACAATAAAGATTACAGGATACACATTTTGCATTTTATATTTAAAATTAGTAAAAAACTGAATAACTGAAGAATGCTTTCTAGTGCTTAGTCAGAAAGGACTAATTAATTCTATTTTGCTGTCTGAAAAGGCACACAAAAATGGCCGTGACAAGTCAAAGCTAAGTTCAGCTCACACAGTATCGTATTTCCAGCAGTATTTACAAGCAGAGCCTTTGAGGAAAGTAGAACAAAAGCAAGGCTTATATCCTGTTTTCCTGTAATACTGCCTAAACATTCTGTAATTTTCAGCTGAGAGACTTCCTGAGCAGGAAGCAGACTTGTATATTTACTAATCTTTAATAGTATTTTAGTAAGAACAGATTTCTTACATGAACTTTTCCATTCATTTTTTGAGTCCGTATAGATTTTTAACATCTATAACTTTCTTTACCAGGAAGTTCCATCTGTTACAGGATCCATATCTGGTTTATTCTGACCCTTGTTCTTCTGTAGTGCTATTTCATATTTCATAATAATTGTAGTGAAAGAGAAAGTGAAAAGTTGGTTCCTATCCACCATCTTCATATCACTTATCCTGTCCTGTTCTCCCCTCTCCTCTTTCTCAGTAAGTTCTCTTTGGTAGAATGAAGAGGTTGAGTTCGCTTTTTTGTTCTTTGTGTCTCAAGGCATGTAGTTTAATCAATTTTTATTTGGAGCTGGCATGTGTAAGGCATTTTGGCCCCAAGGCTAACTGATAGGGATGAAAGACAGAAATGTGAGAGATAAAAGTGCAGTGAAATTCAGTACTCCATCATTGCTCTGAGTGAGGGATGCTTTTGTGATGATTTTTTTCTTTCTTTTTTTTTTTTCGTTTTTTATGATACAAAGTCTGAATTTCCTCTTACAAGAGAAAAGCAGAGAGCTATAGCACAAATTTCCTAGTACTGCTGTTTGTTGAAGCAAGAATTACAACTCCTGCTTCTGTATTCCTGGAAGAGCTTTTTGCCTGCTGGTCCAGTATACTGCAAGATGAGCATGCCTTTTCTTGAATGAGTTACTGTACCAGTGTGAAGGCAGTCTACACTAAATAATAATGAGAGGCACTAGCACTTGTTGCCTCTGTTGTTTTGTAGGTCATTCCTAGTTTTAAGTTGCTGAACCTTGTAAAAAGGTTTGCTCGCAGTCTGAATTTTTTCTTCACTGTTTTTGTTTGCAAGTGTGCTAAGTAAACAAATTTCCCATGCTTCTGTAGAGCCATATAGTAAGTTTCTAAGAACATGTATGCAGGAATGCAGTTAATTTGCACAAGAGGAAGGAGAGAACATGTCTGTCAGTTATCACCACATAATATATTAATCCTAGTGATTAGTCTGTTACTTAATAGATTTTTAATACATATGTTCCCTGAGAAAAACCTCAGTGAATTAGAAATGAAATACAAAATGAAGTGCAGTAGTTCAATATGTGGATTTAAAACCTGCTTGTAGATTTGCAAAAACACAGCCAGTATCACCAATAGATTTCTCAGGTTTGGTGATACACTAGATTTCTTAGAACGGTACTAAAGGTCTTTCCAAATACACCACCATAATTGGCCGCATCTAGTGTGTTTTACCTTGCATATGTTTTCAGAGGAAAAGGTTTTCAGTGTAGTACTTACATACAGAGCTTTAAGTGCCGTTTCTTCTTTTGGCAGGTCTATTTTGGAACTTCGCATCCAAGGTCATATATTTCAGCCAACTTAACTGGCTTTAAGTGCGTAACGGGAATGTCATGCCTGATGAGGAAGGACGTCTTGGACCAAGCTGGAGGACTGATAGCTTTTGCACAGTATATTGCTGAAGATTACTTTATGGCCAAAGCTATAGCTGACCGGTAAGATGACTCTGAAGTAAGCTTATTGCCTTAACTATAGTTTAAATCTTTCTTTTTGTTTGCTTTTCGGCTTTTTTTAAAACACCTGGCACATACTGTAAGTATAGATGTTTGTGTCAGCTTCACATATATATAGCAAACATGTTAATGACATGTGCTTTGTCCTATCAGTATAGTTCTTCAGGAATAATTAGGCCATATCATTGTCAATTCCATTAAAGAAAAGTTTCAGAACTTGGTTTAAGTATTTGGTTTTTTCCAAAGAAGAGTCTTGATAAAATACTGTTCTTTTTTTGCCTACACCCATTGTAATAATATGGCACATGTGCCATAGAAACTTCTCAAGCCTAATAAAATTATTGTGTGTTTGTTATCTAGTTGGGTTTTGCATCTCTTATTTGCACATTTTTATAATGACATATTCCTTTTTCAGGGGCTGGAAATTTGCGATGGCCACACAAGTTGCAATGCAAAACTCTGGTTCATATTCTATTTCTCAGTTTCAGTCCAGAATGATCAGGTAAGATTTTGATCTTTGCTTCCTCTCCCACCCATCCCTGCCCCCTTCTTCTGATGGGGACAACCTGATAATGGGAGAGAATACATTTCCCGAGCTAAGTTGATCTAATGCCCAGTGTGCCAAAGTTCAGTGCACAGCTTGATGCACGCTTCTTTGTTAGTGCTGAGACAGAGGCACTGACTTTCCACAGAAGTATGATTGATACAGGTATTTAAAAAAAAAAAAAATTAAACCACCCCTGCCCTTAATACCTGTTAAATGCTATCCATAGCATCTTTGAAAGGGAGTTTTTTTGCAGTATTTTATTTGGAGGTGTGAATTAACTGAGATTAACATTTTGGAAAATACCATGATGGCTCATTTGGTGAGGTGGGGGAGGAGGATGTAATGAATAATGCAAAGTCAAAACTGATTTGTTTGTCTTTTCTAGGTGGGCCAAACTACGAATTAATATGTTGCCTGCCACAATAATTTGTGAGCCAATCTCAGAGTGCTTTGTTGCCAGTCTAGTTATTGGATGGGCAGCTCATCATGTGTTTAGATGGGATATAATGGTATTTTTCATGTGTCACTGCTTGGCATGGTTTATATTTGACTACATTCAACTAAAAGGTGTTCAGGTATGTAATCTTGTTTTCCAGGAGGTTACTAAAGTTATTATTGCCTTTGACTTCAGCAAAAAGCTGAGCGTAATTACAGCTATACAATAATTCTCTTGACATGCAGGAAGTAACAGGTCCAATCCTGTTACTTCTCAGTCTTCCAGCTTCAGTTATAGTAGCATGAAAAGGAGTGAGTGGTTTTGGTTGTAATTTTGTATTCTACATGCACTTGCCTCTGACTAGGCTCTGAAAGTTTAGCTGTCCCCTTAATTAATATTCATGTTTCAAATCTGCTCTACCTGGACATATGCAGAAATGTTAAGCTCTTTTGACAGTACAAGAACAGAAGTTTAGTGGGATTTTATTTTGTGAGTGTGTGGTTATTATTTTTAGTTGTCACTTTGTCTTATATTTATTGAGGTTGTGTGTGTACTCATACATATGTTTTTCACTTCGTTTTGTTAATAATGGACAAGAACAGCTGTAACCTACTTCCAAGGCCTCAAAAAACTTTTAATATAGAAAACTGCCCCAAATGAGAGCAGCATTTGTTCTCCTAATGCTGTAGGAAATACTAAATACGGGTAATTGTATCTTGAACAAGAAAATATTCTTGGGTTTTCATGAAGGATGCTATTGATATGTAAATCTGCATAGTAAGCTTTATAAGACATTTATCTGCAAAAAAGATTTTAATTTACTTTAAAATTTCTTGAATTATCAGTATGATTAAATACCTCGCTTTTTATTATTTCTAGGGTGGTGCTCTGTGCTTTTCAAAACTTGATTATGCAGTAGCTTGGTTCATCAGAGAATCCATGACAATTTATATTTTCCTCTCTGCTTTGTGGGACCCCACTATTAGCTGGAGGACAGGACGCTACAGATTACGTTGTGGAGGCACTGCAGAAGAAATTATTGATGTATAGCCGCACATTTGTAACTGTGAATGTCAAAAATAGAAGGGGGAAAGAAAAGTATTAGAAGTTGTTTATATACTTTGAAGAAAATCTACCTTCATTAGTTTTATTACTTGTATGTTTGGTATCTGTTCTTTAATTTATTTGCATGGCACTTGCATCTGTGAAAATACATCTTGTAGTCTTGGCCAAATGGTACCTTCCTCCTATATACAAATAAAAATAGGGAGAACTGGTCCTGACATCTACTTTCTATTTAAATGCTCTGCAGTAGACTTTTTTTTTTTTAAACAAATATCCTCCGGGATATGAACAGCTTCTTACTCCTTGGTGTGCTACACTAGCGAATCTAGGGTTCACATAGCTATTTTCCAGCTGGATTGCACAAGACTGTACCTAGTAAAATCACAGAGGTACACCTGATTTTTGTTTTATCCCACTAAATAGAGCTAGTAATGGGACCTTGGGAAAGAAGCTCTGAAATGTTTTATGCCTACCTCTTGTAGTTGCTGCAGAACAATATGAATAGAAAGAGTAAACCGCTTTGCAAAAACAAACTTAAGTAAACCTGGAGTCTCGTGTTTATATGTATATAGGGAATACTTTAATCATTGCAGTAACCAAAAGTGGACTGAGTTTGATAAGAATGAGTTGGAAGGATTTACTGGTCAGGCATGTATTGTGGGCATCTTTTGGCCAAGTCTGATCTGGTTCTGTCTTGAACCTTGTTAAGCACTGTGCTGTAACTAGCCAAGGTGATCCCCTCAGTACTTCCATCCTTTTTTAAGGGGCGTTTGTTTTTCCCTGTGAGTGAATGCTTTCATGCTGGGGGAGGGGGGTGGTGGGGGGTGTTGTGTGTGTGTGGCGGGGGGGACATAGTAGGGGGTAGAAGGGAGCAGAAATACATTTCAGAAACATTTCACACATGAGCTATTTTCTTACACAATGTCTTAAGAATGTAATTTCATGATGCAGGTATTTAATATCTTTTTAAAGTGAACATACATACCTATACTAGTCATAATTAAGTATTCAATTGCAGTAGATATTGTGAATATATTAAAGGGCCGGGTGAGTTTGCTGTTACTGATTAAAACTGTAGTCTTAATTTAGATATCAAACTAAGTTTACTCTTGGCTGTTTGCCTGTTAGTCTAGCCTTTAAATTGGACTTCTGTATTCCAGTGGTATGACTAAAAGGACTAGATTATAATGCATGCCATGGTTTTCACCCCTCTGTTCCCTGTAGCTTGGTTTTCAACCTCATTGTGAAACTTCCTAATTTGTGGTGAACTGGACTTGTTTTCTTTGAACACTCTTTAATTAAAAAAAAAAAAACACAGCAAAGCTAGAGAAGACTGTTGCATAAGCCTTTTGTTTTCATAATTGTATTTATGCTGCTTTACTTTTCCTCATATGGAATAGCAAATTGTCACCATGAACATGAGCTGCTAATTACACGGTTATGTCAACAAAGCAGCTTTAAAAGTTGGATGATGATGTGTAGCATATTAGCAATAATGACATGTATTTATAAAAATGGACTTTTTACCTTACTGAGCCAATCCCTTACCCATCATATGCTACACAAGTGTAATGTGTATGTATTTGTTGTAAAACATACTCTGGGCCAAGATGCTTCATTCACTTTAATATCTCTTTTGCCTTATGGTAACATGGAAGTTTTTTAATGGGCATTTCTGTATGAACAAAGGCTTGTGATGCATGCTTCATTCTTTTCATGTGAATCAGGAAGAAGCACTTTTCCTGAGGAAAGTTTTACACTGAAACATAGTCTGGTTGTGACCCACAAAAACATTCTTTTTTTAGTGTTGTTTTTGACGTAGTTGACTTTTACTGACAATGTTTGTATCTTTATTTGTTTCATGAAGTTTGATGCCATTCATTGCACTGCTAAAGTGAAGCTTAGCTTGCTACTTAGCTTTATGCTGATTTCTATGCAGGCAATGGAACAGAACCAAAAAAAAAGGCTGAACAGACTTCCGTTTAAAAAACTAGGTGGGGATAATTGTTTAACAGGTGCTTTGGTATTAGTAGAGCCATCTTTGGCTATGAAAAATAAAGCTTCACTTAAGCAAATGGTTTCATTTGGGTATTGTTTGGTTGATGATGAAATGGAAACCAACAGTGTCAAATGTTGTAGACAATGCTGCAACAGAACTTCAAAAAGTTATAAACAGCTAATGTAAAGTTATGTTGATCTACAGCTGTGTAGAATACACCATGTTTATTTAAAATAATTGTCTTGTTTTTTCCTTTATTTAAAAATAAATTTTGAATACAATCTGTTTGGAGTACTTTTTTCCTTTCTTCAGTGATGCTGGAGTACTTTTTTCCTTTCTTCAATGATGCTGTAATGTGACAGCTTTAAGTGTTTATGGCAGTTTTGTTAGATTGTATTTCTAATTAGTCTTCACAACAGTAAAGAGATGTGCCTTTCTTTTGAGGTTTTTTACAACTGCAGCGTCTCTTTTGGATTTTATGTCTGACTGAAATTGACTTATATGTGCTAAATTGATTTTGAGTTCTCAATTTTTTAGAACAACTTCAGTGTACAAAAATTTTACAAGTGAACAGCATAGTTCCCTATCTATTGTAACTAGCCTGGATTCTGATTTTAGAGATTATACCTTTGCCACAAAATATGTTGACATTGAGAAGTCATGTTGATCCTTTGCTTTCAGGTACACTAACTAGAAAGCACTCTCAACTTGCTCTGCCATCTAACTTGGCTTTTTTTGTCCCTTCCCTACCATTTATGAAGAACGTGTGAAACTTAGTAAGAGACTGTGTTTATGAAAGAGTTGTTGGAATCCTGGATGCATGGCATAAAGAAACACTGCTGGAATCACTTGAAAACTATTTATAGAAACTTAAATGGTCCTGAATGTATTTTGTGCTCGGTACATTTGCAGCCACACAGCACAATACTTAAATCCTCTTTCTTCAGTCCTTTTATTACTTTCCTGGCTACTGTTAAATAATGTTGTCATTTTATTCTGTACTTGCAGTTGAAGTCTTTCTCACTTGAATTCCTTTTGCCACTCTCCTGTTTCCTGCTAGGTGCTGGCTACCTGTCTTTCCTCTCAAGTCTGTTTTGACAGCCAGAAAAGCTTGTCTCTAACCACCTGTTTTCACAAATCACTTGTGGACTCTGTTTCATTCACTTTAAAAGCTTTTATGCCTCAAACCTAATTTATGACCATCTAATTTTGAGGTGGGTTTGAGCTCCAGCTGTTCTTGGGTTGAACTTGTTCCCCAAAAGCTCTGATACTGATGATGGCTGTTGAGGCTAAGGAAGCCTAAAATGTTTTATGGCAATAGATACACTTTTAATAGTTTACAAAATACAAAATGATTTCAGCTTATATAGTGCCTTTGCTTGTATGAATAACACTTAGAAGAGAGAATGGCACTGTATAGAATGGCAAGAATTTAAAACTTAATCCATTTTTTGGATCAGAGGATATGTTAGTTTTGGACTAATGGTCAGATTATACTGAATGGTTTACTATTTGGATACTCAGAGTGAATGCACAGGTTTATGTAAGGTTTTTTTCTTACCTCTTAAACTAAATTCTGTGTCACAGGCAGTACTTAGTGTTATGATGCAGCTATCTGGGCAGATGAGAACTTGAGAACTTCCCTCTGCAAAGTCATCTCTGCTTTTATGTTGCCTTTGGAGAATATGTTCAAGGTTCTTATGTTAGTGTAGGACTGCACTGAAATTGAAATGATCAAAATTGAATTGAAATCAGGGTCCTAGGACATGCTTTTAACAAAAAAAACCCATTAAAACAAACCAACCCAAAACACAACAATCAAACAAAAAAAAAAGCAAACCAAAAAACTACCACAACCAAAGCAACCACACATCACAGAACCAAAACCCTGCTGGCTTTTGTGTGTCCTGTAGATCCTGAGCCCCTTCAGAGTTGGACTGCATGAAAGGTTTTACCTCTTCTGCACTGCACAAACTAATTTCAATTGCCAACAATTAAGAATAAGTGATAATTCTTATGGTTAAATTCACCACATTCTGCTTTTGCTTATTTGGCAGGTCCCTAGAGCTTGAACCTTTCAATAAGCAGTTTAGTGAAGTGCTTCAAGCCGGTTTAGCCACTGCCAGGTTATGTTGGAGACTAGTTGCCTGTTTCATGTGGAAACTTGCTGCTGACTGTGTTGCAAACCTTTGCTGAAAATGTTTCTTTGTAGCAGTCTCTAATGACAGGTGGCTCTGCTTTCAGTTTCAAGTCCTACCTGGAATCTGTCCAGTTCTCCGTACAAATCCAACATTAAGTGTAAGTAGACCAGCCAGTCCTGTGGATCCTAGGGCTTTGCTGATGTTGAGCTATAACCTTGCAAGGTTGTGTCCAGTGGGTTTCCTTTTCAAAGGCAGTTCTAGGGTAGTGTCCTGCATCTGTTCTAACTCTGCTGAAGCCCTGCAGTGTATCTGAAAGGACAAGTGTCTAACAACCCTTTTAAGTGGAAGATTTTTGTGCTGCCTGTCTTCACACTTAGCTGAGGTGAAAATAACTAGCCAGCTTAATCCTGTAACCTAAGAGACTGTAAAAAGTAAAGTATTTCCAGCGCTTTCCAACACAGCTTTTGGAATGCTTTATTTCTTGAATTCTCATCAGATCAAGACTGGACTGCCGCTTATATGCGGTTTGTGCTTTTGGGGAGAATATGCTGCTTCTTGTTCTGGATCAGATTTAATGATTTTTGCCTAATTGTTGGTGTGACTGCAGATGCTCAATCAAGAAGTGCAGACCAGGGAGCCCTGCACTGGAATTCTATGGATTGCTGCTTCTTTCTGTCTCATCCCTCCATGCATTTCCCCGACACATTTTGCCAGTTCCAGACAGGAAGGAAGGGCCTCAGCCAAACCCATGTGCCAGCTGGAATTAGTGGCCATTTCATATGTAGCCAATTCCTGGGTGAATGGGAGAGGTCAGGCTCATGTGCCTGTGCAGGAAGCCAGTAAGCTCACTGGGAGCACAAAGCAGGAGCTGTCAAAAGAAATCTCTTCACTGGGCTTTGACATGAAGTGAATTATTATTCTTGACTTTGTCTTTGCATCCTCTGGGCCTGTGTTAAACTTAGATCTGCTCACAGGGTGGAAGTGAGCTCAGGCCCATTTAAAGCTCTGCTAGCCCTGCCCCCTGCCTTTACTGTATGATGAATAGCTTTTCTTTTTTTAAGGCTTGCCTGGTGCCTGGAAGAGTGTTCACCAGTAACTTATTTTTGGTGGCAATAACTTCACTCTTTCTCTGATACCAAAACGCTGGGAGAGGTGCTGAGGCAACAGAAGGCCTTAGAGTACACATGTAAAATGCAGTAACACATTCAAAAGTGACTTCCTAAACCTACAGAAATGAGAAAATAGAAACTACGAAGCCTTTGGGGGAATCTGTACATGTAATCTTTGTTTTTCTATTGCATATATACACACACTACATAGATAAAGGTATATGTGCATACATTTTTATGTATGAGCTTTTATATATAGATACATATATGTACTAATGCCAAAATAAAACCTTGTAATAAGCCTTGAATTTGACAAACCTATTCTTTCTGTAAGTGGACCATACAGGTAAAATAGTGATTTGCTAGTATAAAAAGCCAGCAGCACAAAGTTAAATAAACCATGAGCCACTGGGTCTAGTATCCAGTTCCAGTTCATGTCACAGTAAGCAGACAGAGGAAAACTCAAAACTTGTAATTTTCTTCCTGGACTCTTTACTTATAAGCTTGAACAATGTTTTATTCTTCTAGGCTTTTGCATCTTCCACTGAGAGAGAATTCAGAGACTGTTTCCTTAGCTGGCAGCCCCCCAAGTCTGAGCAAGGCAAGGCACATACTTTTGTCACTTGCCTCCTTTCTGTTCAGTTTCATTGGCTTCTGCTCTTCCCTTTTGAGGCAACTGTTTTGTTCCTGAGGGTCTTTATAAAGCAGTTTTCCCAAGGAGAGAAACATGTAGGAAGGAGAAATAACAAAAATGAGAGGTAGAACTAGTGAATGCAGTGTGAAATTTGTGTGTGACTATTGCTCCAGGATGAAGTATGGGCAAATCTGGCCACTTTCGCAACATATTGGGTAACAGGGAAGAAAAGAGGTGAAACTTTTGAAAGAGTCTTTAAGAGTTCTTAGGAGTTTAAGAGTTCTCTTGCTTAGAGACAGGCTGGAGACCTCTCAGATATTCCTGAAGGCTAGATCTCTAGAATAAGCCTGTTTCCATGAATTTTATGGGGCTTTCAGCATGGTCTTTTTAAGGGTTATGTCGTATGGCTGGAAAAGGAGGAAAGCATTTTAGCAGGGATTGCAGCCCACTCTGCAAGACATGGCAACTTGCACCTGTTGTCTCTGGATTACAGACCACTCAAAGGCCGCCTTATTTTGGCTTCCCATGTCTTGAGGCATTCAGCTTGCCCTCCCAGGATAGAGACAACTTGTCACTGTTGGGCCATTGGCTGAGTGGGGAGGGAGCTCCAGCTGGAGCAAGCAGGTTTGGACTTTCCACACGTCTGGGAATGTCTGCAGCCACAGACTTTATCTGAGATGAGAATGTCACCTCTTAGATGGTATGGTATGGTGACAACTGTACCATGAAGGGTCTCTGCTGATGCTATGGGACTGGGGAGTCTAAAAACACACAGCATGTCAAGCAGGGAGAAGGCAGATGTTAGAAGGAGTGTAAGTACTACACTGGTGGTATGAACTAGGAACCCTCTTACTAGAGCTTAAAATCTCAGGCTTAAAATGTTGGTGTGTTTTGTGCATCCTCCTGCAGTGATGAGTGCACGTGAATGTGAAGTGTATCTTGTCTGCATGCGGACTGACACGAACAATGATCTCATCACAGTGCGTCAGCAATGCTCTAACTCTGCTCAGAGTCAACAGTCATGTTTGACATTCTTATCTTTATGTGTGTACATAAAAACAGTCTTTCTGCAGCCAAAATACAACTGCATAATATTTTCGTGCTTTGCCTGTCGAACAGATTGCTTTTGTATGCAACAGGTGATGACTAAAGAGATCATTTAGTTTAGTTTAAAAACATAGCTGAAATGAACATCAGAAGTAAAATTTGGCATTTCCAGCCCTCTGTGCAGATTAACAGAGAACCTGCTGCATTTCTGCCTCAGGCAGTCCATTGCTGCTGAACAGTGGACCCATTCTTTATGAACATATAAAGTAATAAACCAAGTCTGTACAGCAGGAAGGACTGCACTTGTCCATAATCTGTCTCAAGGCTGTTTTTTGTGGGGTCACAGAGAAGTAGCCTATGGCCAGAAGCAGAGTTATGCCAAGAGTCCATGTACCCATTGGGTTTTCAATGTCAAAATGCTACAGGTACCCAGGGGGAATTGCCCTTCAAGTCCTTCAAATGGCTGGCATGGGTGGTGATAGGTGTTTTTCAGGATCACAGAAGCCAGTTTTCTGGCCACAAAATTATGCTATTTTGCACTGCATGAGTAGGCAGCATTTCCTGCTGTTGTTTCGATCCTAAACACAGATTATGTCCTAAAGGAAAGTATCTTAGAGAATAAAGGAGCCCTTTTTGCTAAAGTTTTTTTTCCTCCTCCAAAATCCAGTAGCTTTCCCCTCTAAAAAAGCATCATGGGCTTTGTCTAATTTATAACTCCCAACATCCTGGGCTATTTTTCCCCTTCTAGGCTGTGAAATGCTTGAGCTTCTCAGTCCCCAGGAAGTTGATGTTGTCATAAATAGGCTGGACACAGTTTTCTTTGGTTTTCCAGGTGGGAGATGGAAAATGTCTGAAGGGCCTGAAGCTCTACCATTTCAGTGCTCTGCTGCCTTCATCTGGTTTGCACTGCGGCCACTTCTGATGTCTGCTGCACCTGTGAGAGCCATTTTCTCCCATTGTAACACTGCAATCAGTGGATAAATGTTTCCTCCTGTCATGGGAAATTTACCATCTCCTCCCTGCTGTTAGCAATGGATGAAAATCAGAGGGCACTAAAAGCCACACTCAGTTCCAGGTCAGAGAACCTTATCTCCATGTACCACAGTGTGCAGATGGTGTAAGTCTGATACACTGATGCTTGGCAGTTGCTTTTTGGAAACTGATTCCTGCCAAGGTGGTAATAAAAGGGGGGGAAAAAAAAAGGTATTTGCTTAGCATTTATTTAGTGATAAATACATTGTTTGAAAAGTCTTGCTGTAGTATTCCTGTTGAAAAACAGTCCTTGCTACACATCTCCTGAAAAATGTTTCCAGTTTCTGGGCTCTTCTCCATACTTAGCTGAAGCCTGTTATTCTACAGGGAGAAAGCTGCATCAGTACCCACTTGAGTTTGATCAGATCAACTAAATCACAGACATCCACTTTCCTTTGTGTGACCAGCTGATAGAGCCTTAAGTTTTTTCCCCTGTACGGTCTGCTTAAGTCCTTTTGTGATGAGCTCACTTTGCTTAGTTACTATCTCTGTGTCCTTTAGAAGTACTCTGCAGATATCCCCAAGTCCACAGGCAATGAATCAGAAGACACCAGTCTAAGAAAACTTTGTGTGACAAAGAAATTGCTACTTCCCACCAGAGAGGGTCCATGCTACCACAAGGATCTCCTCAGTAAAAGTGAGTGTTGGATTTTTCAGTAGAGATAGGTAATCACTTCTGCTGCAAACTGCACCAAACAGCCCACTGTGAGCATTCTTGCAGCACAGGACTTCTTGCCTCCCAGTCCATTCAAGACTGGATGTGTGAGCTGCTGTCAGGGAGCAGTACTGCAGTGCTCCCCACAAAGAATTAAGTGTTAATCTTGGACTCACAGGGCATCTGAGGTTGGAAGTGAGACCTAGTCCAGCCCCCCTGCTCAAAGCAGGGTCAGCTGGAGCAGGTTGTTCAGGAGTGGTTCAGGATTTTGAGCTTGCACAAAAAAACTCTCTGGCCATCCTGTGCATCCACTCTCACAGCAAAAGTATTTCAGAAAGTTCAGAAGCAATCTCCTGTGTTTCAGTTTGGGCGTGTTGTCTCTAATCCTGGCACTGTGCACCATTGTCTCCATCTCCTTTACCCTCAGCAGGTATTTGTACATGCGGATAAGATGCCCTTGAGCTTTCTCTTCTCCACACTGAGCAGTTCCAGCTCTCTCAGCTTCTCCTCGTATGTCAGATTCTTCAGTTCCTTCATCGTGCTTGTGACATTCCCATAGACTTGCTCGAGTTGTGACCTCACCAGTGCTGAGTAATGGGCAAGGAACCCATTCCTCAGCCGGCTGTCATCACTCCTTTCTGTGCAGCCCAAAACACCATTTGCCTTCTCTGTGGCAAGGGCATGCTGCTGGCTCAAGTTCAACTAGGTGTCCACAAGGACCTTCAAACCCTTTTCTGCCAAGCTGCTTTCCAGACCGTCAGCCCGCAGGCTCCAGCTGTTCCCTTCTGGGTTCAGGATTTTAAACTCCTCCTTGCTGAACTTCATGAAGCTCCTGTTGGCCCATTTCTTCAGCCAGACCAGGTCCCTCTGGATGACAGCATGAGCTCCTGGTGGTCACATGTACATCAGCATGGTGTAAAAAGGGAGCGTGAATCTGGAGCTATTTTACTTCAATATAAACAGGAAAAAAATTCTATTAATCTAAACTAAAAGCAAAATATGGGGGGATGATGAGCAGTGGGAATGGGCAGCACATGTGGTGGGCGTAGCATGTCTTTCAGCTGAGCTTAGGGTGCCTCCAGCCTCTCTGCCAGAACCCATTTCTTAAAACCTCAGGGACTACTGGAATGGGGTCCTGGATGATCCAGAGATGCTTTGAAGCGGTGAGGAAGGTGAGTTGGAGGATAAAACAAAGGATTCAGCTGCTGTCTTCTGTGTTGTATTTTTGTCTGGCTACCCTGGCACCCAGAAAAATGGTGCAAGGAGATGCAGTGTGTCCGGCACCTAACATGTGTCCCTGAGAAATGCAGCTCTCTTGGCTTAGAAAAACAAACATGCTGGTCCTCCAGAGGCCATGGGCTCCTGAGCTTGACAAGGGACTGCAAATTGTAGGCCTTGAAACACATCCTTTTGAGCATCTGCCACAATCCAGGCACAGGTGCAGTTGGGCACAGGCCATGGTAGTCAGTCAGTCACTGAATGCTCATCCATTGCGCTGGCTGCAGGGATTGATAAACCCTTTGCAAATCTGTTTCAGCAAACTAAATCCAGTCACAAAGCAGAGGAAGTAGTCAAGTTTGGGCCTGGGGGAGTTTTGGGGTGGATTTTTTTGTTTGTGTATTTGTTGATTGCTTCAAATTTGGAAGAGCTCAGTGAAGGGTCTGGTGGCTGGCAGAGTGAAGCAACCGCAGCAATCAACACCAGAATAAGCTGCCACAGGCTCACACCCTCAGACAGCAATGCCTTTAATGGCTTTGCACAGATTTCAGTGCACATGCTGGGTTTTGCCTGTTGGGTTAAGTGATTTAGGTTTTATGACTGGCCGTTAAAGCAGCAGCTTAGTCATAAAATGTATTAAGCTGTGGGAATTTGAGTTGTGTATGGATTAGTTTTAGCTTTAAGTTAGCTAAGCAACATTAACCCTGTGCATATTTTGTCCATAGGCAATATATGCACTTTCAAACTAAATATATTCACTTTCATATTAATGACCAATTTGTATTCTTTAGTAGGATGTATTTTGTATAAATTTAAATAAACATAAGGTGTGATTGCTTGATCGTAAGTTTTGCATGTAAATAGAAAAAAAAGAAAATGTGGTCTTAATAAACTGCCTCCCCTTTATTTTATAGGAATTATATAACATTTTTATTTTAGTAAATGAAAAAAGTGTAGATTTCCATGCTTACTGGTATGCTGTCTGGGTGAGTTTGCATTCCTACTTGCTAAAAAGACCTTTTTTTCCAAAGACAGTATTCTTTCAGCAGGGTACCAGATATTACAGAAGTATAAACAGACCAGTTCTTAGCTTTGAATTTTTTCACCAGGTGGTGTGTCCTATTCCTGAGAAGCTTTATTATTTATCTAGCAGCCACAGGGTTGGATTCCTCACTGTCTTCATTTGTTCCAGTGTGAAAGAGAGGGAAAGAGTATAAAATGCTGCCATTTTGAAATCTAGTACCTTCCACCCTCTTTATTCTGGTTTGACCAACATAATGGTGCATAAGGCAGTGGATGTGTTCTCTTTGTGTCTTGTTTGAATGGCTGTAGTGGTATTTGCCAGCAGTGTTATTTGGAATTAGTCTTTTTTAGCTATTATTGCTGTTTCCTAACCAATATCTTATTGAGACTAGCCTTTCTTAGGTCTCTTTTTTTGCAAATGTTTCCTCCAGATTTACATAATTGTGTGTGTACCTCTGACTTGCTCTTTCAGGCCATGTTCCCCACTCAGGAGAGAGCACAAAGGTTTGTGTCTATCCTGACAAAGTGATGCGTAGAAAGTGACATGTGCTGATGAAGCCGGACAAAGCCTCTGCACATTGCCACAGGAAGAGATGAACGTTTTTTTCTTGGAAATACATGTGGCAAAATCCTACATACCTACCATGGCATGGCATTCATGCCCGGGACAAGGGGTAGCGAGCAAACCTTGCTGTGGTATTTGCTGTATACCCACAGAGGTGGCTGCACCCTGGAAGAGCAGGGACCAGGCTCAGGACCATGAGGCTTCATTGATGTGTAAGTAAAGGCTGTGAAGACCCAGAGCCTCTGCTGTGCATCATCACAACCCATGAGGTGTAACTTCCTCCTAACCTCCAGTCTCAGAACCATAGCCTGAGCCAATTGCAGACTGAAGGTGAGTGCTTTTAACCCATGCCATGTACTATGCTGTTTTTCTTCTAGGCTGTTTTTAGTACTGTTTTTATTGTGGGTATTTGCTTGTAATCCCCATGAAAGGATTTTGAATTAGCTTAGATGTACTTTGCAGATAGCACTGTTCTCTTGCCTATTTCTTGCATAGTTTCTTTGGTGGCTGAACAGAGCTGTGATGTGGTAAGGTTTTCGGAACCTGCTCTGGTATCACTGCATGCTGCTGTTTATCCTATTAGCAGCCCTTTCCCCGTTCAGCCAAGAGCACAGCCCTGATGCTCTGTGTGTGCCTTTGCTAAGAGCCAAGCTTGGGAAGTGGAGCCTGTGGGACATGTTGTGCCATGGCCACTGGGGTTCTGGGGACATGGGAGTTGCTGAGCAGGTGGTAGAGTGTGTATTTCGGGCAGCCCAGGGCAAACAGCCATTCCTCAGGTGTGCTGCTTCCACGTTTAACTAATTGCATGTAAACCATCTCAAAATGAGAAATCATGGCCACAGGTTGTGCAAACCTGTAGTCAGTGCCAATTATACTGACTCAGAGGCAGGTCTGAGGATGCCTTCTGCTGGTTTTAAGTTACTCATCCTTCCCAACTTCCTTCCCTAGGAGACGGCTGTCCCAGAGTGCAGCTCCTTGTGCTGCAGACTTGACTTGGCACCAGGATCAGGCCTCTGCTGGGGAAATAGCTCCTTCACTTAGAGGGGGTGCAACTATCTGGACCACTTCTGAGTGAGCCAGGATGGATGGAACAACATTATACACACAGTTAGCCACAAACTTCCTACTGTGGCAGCCCAGAGGCTTCTGTGCGCAGAAGTTGGGGGAAGAGGCTTTAAGTCAAATTCAGAGAAAGACAAGGAGGGTGGATGGAGACGGGAGGGCCCTTTTCTCACTCCTAAAAGTATGTGTTCCTCTTCCCGTTCCCAGGGCTGGGAGGATGTTCTTATGAGTCCTCATTCAACCCTGCTGTAGTTATCACTGCACAGGCAAGCAGAGTTCAGTGGCTCCCTGCAGGATCCCTCTCCACCAGCAGTGCCATTGAAAACAATAGTCAGCATAATCCATTTTCCCTCGTGGCACTGCATAGGTTGAGCCTCTGCTGTGGCTCATGGAGTGGATTTTACTTCTGTGCTCTCATGCTGGAGGAGGGAGTACAAAGAAGCAGAAGTGGCAGAGTTGGCACAGTCGCCATGTGCAGCTGGTGCTGCCGGTGCAAAAGGTGCTGCCAGCCCTGTTGTGCCCTTGGGAACCAGTGTCAAGGTTGTATAATTAGGTTTCCATTTCTCCAAGGAGCTGATGCTGCTGAAGTCTCTTTGCTACCCAAGAGATGCCAATTCAGCACCAGGTCCCCACAGGCTGTGCAGCACCAGCCCTCCGAGATGCATCAGGGGGTCCTGCATGTCCCTTCAGGGCCCAGGTATCACCTTCAGGGTATGTGGGGCAGCCTAAAGGAGGTGTGGGCAACACTTGTGAGACGAGCTGTTGCCCAAAAATTTTGCTGAATCTGGAGTGCAGACAGAGCCTTGTGTTCATGCAGAAGGCAGAACCCTGGGGGTAAAGGCTGGAAGCAACTTGTATCAGAGAGCACCCTGTTCCTTACTCTGTGCGCACAGCTACCCTGTGGCTAGCTCCGATCGTCTAGGGACATGAAACAGGGACCTCTGCAGCCTTCATAGCTACCAGTGGTGCTGTGCTGCCCAGAGCCCCATTTGTGGTGCAGCATGCTCCCAAAACTGCGTACCCACTCTCCAGAGGTCACGGTGAATGGGCCTCTGCTACCGAGGGGAGTAAATGTGTTAGCCACCCTCATGAAAGCTCTCCACTTTTTTGTGCTCTTGGAAGTTTCTGCTGTGAGGTCAGGCGAGGGAAACCAGCAACCTTGCCTCACAGTAAATGGTGCCGTGGCATTGCACAGCAGTGCTAGTTATTCAGTTGGCACAGGCTGAATACCACAGAGGTCTGTTTCGCTTGTTCTTGTTTTTTTGTTTTTTCACAAAGGAAGAAGGTAATGCAATTTCCAGAACATGGGGCTTTCTGAAGCATACTGAAGAGAGTGAGGCTTATAGCAGTAATACAAGATCCGTCAGTGCTGCCACTTAGGAGAAGAGCATTAACAACATCCTCTGTCCAGCTGCTCTTGTTGTGTACACATTACTCATCCCCTCCTTGCTGTCTGGATAGGAAATAGCAATACTTAGCAGATTAATCCAACCCATTGCCAGATAACGCATCTGTTTTGTGCAAGCCCAGTTCCTCTAAAGCTCAGTATGTCTCCAGAGAAATGACAAGAAGCTGTAATCCTTGACACTGAAGAGAAGGTTCACACCTCTCTGGAGCTGCTGATCAGCTTGCAGGTTTTCTCAGACATTGCAGACTTGCATTTCGGAGCATGAAAATGCCAGAAGAAATAGCAAGTTATCAGCACTAGGAGAGACAGTGTTTGACTACAGACTGGAGCTCGGGTGTTTTCTCCTAGGATATCAATAGGACTGGCACCTGGAGGGCAACACCTCACATCCCAGGAAGCTTATCAGAAGAGGGTTAAAGACCGGTAAAATCCTGTGCACGTGAGCAGTGTCCCAGAGCCATTTGCACTCACAGATAGCAATGCTGAGATAGACCTTCTGTCAGTGGGCAAATGTGTTGCTGGCCCGTCCCTGGTTTACCTTCTGAACACTAGCCAAAGGGTCTAGCAATAAGTTTTTCAACCCCTACAACAGTCAGCCAGGACAAACAGGCCAATATTTGCCCAGTATCAGAGCTTCCTACTGTCACAGTAGACTGTTTTAGCTGCTCAGCAAGGCAAAATGGCTAAGCTCAGGACCCCTCCATTGTAAAGGCCTGATAAAGGAGTGGGAGGTCAGACCTGAGGCTCTGGTAAAAAGTAAAATAGCTCTCTAAGCAGTGAGCCTGACTGATGTAAATTGGTGCAAGTCTGTGGCTGGTCATCACTGTTGCCTGCTGGATTTCTGTTTCATCAGCAGCACTGATTGATTTCACCTTATTGAATGGAGCGGAAGGGAAAAGAAGAGAGAAAAGCAGTAACATAGTCTTTCTGAGAAAGGAAGCAGCCTGCACAGGTGTATCTTTAGTGCCATTTGTCTTGAAACACTCCTTGGCCTCTTCTTACCAGCTTTACAGTGTGATGAGTCATAAACGAAAGCTTTATGCAAGGAATAAAAGCAGTAAGTGTGCGGAATATGCAGGAATGGAAGCTACCTGCAGTGTGATTCCTTTAGTTGAGATAACTTTAGAGGGAAAATGTTTCAAAGAAGTGTTTCTGCTTATGCACTGAAAAAAAAAAAAAAGCAGAAAGGAAAGAGAAAGAAAGAAAAAGCTTCTAAATCCTGGAACTTCTGCATGAAATCAGATCTGCTTGAAATCAGTCAAAAAACTTTGGATTGCAGCCCAAAAGGAAACTCTTGCATACTGGTGCATAGCGATGACCTGAGACAGGCCTGTGGAACAAGGCTTAACAATTCTGTGTGGGAAGAGGGGCCTTTCATTAAAAAACTTCCTGAGAGAAGTCATGTGCCAAGCCAAAATATCTGTGGCTGTAGTTGCACTGTGGATTTTGTTCAGCATTTACTATCAGAAAAACCTGGGCACATTGAAAGCACATCTTGGGAATTCTTGCTCCTATTTCTTCCGCACTGTAAATAGTCACACTGTTGGCAGTTTTAGCTGTCACCGTGCAGGAACTGGGCCTTTAGTTTGTGCTGCAAATGGTGATGGAGTGTGGTTTTCTCTTGACACCCCACCCTGGGCAAGACCACTTCAGGCAGACACAGCTAGGCTCCATCAAACAGCCCAGTTGTTGTTTGCAGAAAGCCCTCTGTGGCACCAAACTGGAGACAGGCAGGCAGCCTGCCTTCTTCTGCATCAGCACGTCTTTGCAAACTGCTCTCGTATATTCGTACGTCATAGCTTGCCTGTGGGCAGTGCCTACAGAAAAAATTGTAGGTGGTACAGTTTCCTAATGGTGCAACCCTCATAACATTGGTGACCTGAGATGCCTTAGTATGGAAGTGGAATGTTAGTATTTTTGTCTGCGTGGCAAATCACAGTTGTGTTTTTGCCAGTTTGCAAGAGAGGAAATACTTTAGCCTCCTTGAAGTTTTTCTTCCCAAGATTTCTCCCTGTGAAGTAATGAGCATGCGTAAAAATCAATGCATTAAGTAATTTAACAAACTATTTCACTTTAAAGGAGAAACAAAAGCATATCTGTTTTGGAGAGGAGTTGGTAAAGCTGCTGTTTTCTAAAAGTCCTGCAACTTCCTGTTTTCCTCACCTCCCTCCAAAGGTCCAAGTCAAGAAAAAGCACCAAACGAAGACTTTCTGGCCCTGGAGAGTTAAAAAACTGTTTCTGGAAAGACCTAGATAGAATTTTGACTTAACAAAGTGCAGAATACTACAGTTCTGGAAACACCTTGGAGATCTGCTGGCCAGCGGCTAATGCTGACCGACATGAGGGGGAGGAGTAAAATGCAGAGGGTGGACCTTGCAGAGTGGGCAAAACCAGTGGGAAGGAGCACTGCATGGGAAGTCCATCCCGCAGTGCAGCCACCTTTCCCAAGAAGGGGAGGAAGTGGGCTGTAGATCTGTAGTAGGCTGCAGAGATCACTGATACCTTGACTACCAGCTTCCAGACCTCTTGCCTTAGAGTCATTGCACTTTCTGGTAAATGCTGAAAAAAGTACTTTTTTTTTTTTTTTAATTTTTGTTCTTTCTTCCTGTATGAGGCTGTCTGAGGGTGTGTAGAAGCCTCTGTGCTGTGGGGCTGGGTGGCCGAGATGGCTGGAAGTCACTGCTCAGTGGGGCCAGTGTCCAGTCTCTGCCCCAAGGCACAGCAGGTACTGACCCTCCTGCACAGAGAGAGTAAGGACTGTCAGCTTTGGCAGCTTCAGCTCATTGCCAGTCTCGTACAGAGGTGTGTGACCCTGCATGTTGTCACGTGTCATCTTGTGGCATGTGCTAAAGGAAGGTAACTAGAACATGCACATTGTCTTCTTGAGAGCTTAATCTTTTGGATCTACTGAGAGTTTATGCTGGTTTCATAGTTTTAATTGAGTAAAAGTACTGGGTCGTGGGAAAATTACAAATTACGTGGTGTTTAGTAATTGCAAATGGCATGAGCTAGCTCTCCCTGGGCTTGGCCCTCAGAGGGTGGTGCTTGCGTATGTCCAGAATGCTCTCAAAGTTACTGATTCATCTGCAGAGAGGTGCCAGAAATGCTTGGAAATGCAATGGGACTTCATAGCACTCACTGCAGCCATCTGTCACTGAAAACTCAACCCTAGAGTGACAGTCTGAGAGACATATTCTGGTTTCTGCCAGGACCTGCCTATCTTTATGCTGGATTTGACACTTTTCTCTGGCTTTTAGATTGTCTTTCTGTTTCTTCTTCCTGTGTTATAATGTTTATTCTGAATTTTAAGACTATTTCAGATCTTCTAACTGTTTAACATCTTAAAATTGTGGAGGCAGTATACTTTCTAACTTTATATAAAGCCAAATGCATATGTAAACCCATATTTGGGTATTAAATTTGGGGTATTTTAAGCACAGATAAAGCACTATTTATGCAAAATAAGTCTTTAAAAAGACCTTCATCTCTTCTTAGTGGTCCAAATTATGTAACAAAGGATTCTCCATCATTAGTCTGTAGTATTAGTCTGTAGTAAACGTTTTCCTGTTGAAAGGTTAGCATCAAGCTCAAGTAGAGGTTCAGTAGCTGTGAGTGGTATTTATGTCAGTGGACAGTGGGAAGGTGTGTATTTGTTCATGCCAATGTGCATTTGCGTGCAGGACCCAGCCGACTGCAAATGGAAATACCTGGTACAGGATTCTGAGCCGGGTGTGCTCAGGGCTACCTCGCTCCCCTCATCCCAAAGCACGGGTGGGGAGGCTGCTGTTCCCTGGTGCTCCCGCACACTCGGCAGAGGAAAGGGGAAAGCCTTGACGGGTTCCCTTTCTCACAGCGATCTGAGGAGCGGTGGTAGCTGGGGCGTCGGTGCCGTGTGGGCAGCTGTGCAGTCCCCCTGCCACACCGGTCCCCATTATGCCACCCATGGATAAGCCATGCTGGGGAGACTGCGCAAAGGCAGCGTGCAGGACACTGCTCAACAGTTACTCTGTCACCTACTTGAGAAAAGATAATTCTGCAGGTCTCTGCTGGGGCTCCCAGGAGGATCTCAGCTGTCCTCCTGCAGCTCAGGCTGTGCTGCTGCCTGTAAAAAACAGCAGAAGAGAGGGAACAGAATACAAGTTGAAAGCTGACTCTGGTTTCCTTAGGGTAGCTTGCACAGTTCGTGGGCCTTTCTTTGAATACATCACTGAACACTAATTTCCCCCTCTTTTACCTTCCCTGTCCTCTTCCTCTTTCTATTTTCCTTTATCTTCACAGACGTCCTTCCTCTTCCACAGGTGTGGGAACAGTTCAGAAGTGGTTTATTCCTCATAAAGCACTGCATGACACCAGAAGAGAGAGGGAATTTTGTTTATTTTTGTATATTTTGGTGGTGGGTTTCAATTTTTTTTCTCATTGTCCAAGAAGCATTTGGACAATGCTTTCAGGCACACACTATAATTCTTGAGGATAGTCCGGTGCAGGGCTGGGAGTTGGACTCGATGCCAAGGACCGCGTCCAGACGGCTTTTGAATATCTCCAAGGATGGAGACTGCACCACCTATCTGGGCAACCTGCACTAGCATTCAGTCACTCCCACAGTGAAAAATCTTTCTTGATGTTCAAGCTGAATCTCCTGTGTTTTACTCTGTGCTCATTGCCTCCAGTCCTGTCACTGGGCACTGATGGAATGAGCCAGGCTCCATCCTCTTTGCACCTTTTTGCACCCCTCTGTAGGTATTTGTACACATTGCTAAGACCCCTCCTGGGCCTCCTCTTGTCCATAATGCAGTCTCTGCTCTCTCAACCTTACCTTACAGACTAAAAGCTTCAGGCCCTTCATTATCTTTCTGGACTTACTCCGGTACATCCATGTCTCTTATACAGGAAGCCCAGAAAGTAAAGGTAAAGAAACCTCATGGGAAACCATCAAAAGCATGAACCAACTGAGAGAGCAGCTGGGACTTTGTCTTTTCTTCTTTCAATCCAGTGAGAGGGATTCAGCTGTGTGAGTTTTTCATTTTCATTTCAGCCTGCCTCTCTGCTGAGAGTTAAACCTTGCATATTCTGAGAGTTTCATTCTCAGTGCACTTTTACTAGTGCACTGAGAATGCACTTGCCAGTAAATTTCAGGTTGTGGTTTCTCTGCCACTCTGCACTGCACTGGTGGTTTTCTGCCTACCAGGCCAGCAGAAAATAAATTAGTGGAAGAAACTTATTGCTCAAGGGCTTCACTTGCTGTACATGGGTCTTTGCCTCTGTGAGAAAACCTGGAAGCTTTGGAGATGAAAAGCAAATTGAAAACCACTACTGTAATGTCACTCCTTTAACTCCTAATGAACGAATGCTGCCAGGTCCAAGCACCAGTGCTCATCATCAAAATGCAGAACAAAATATCCCTTTGCTTGGCTTCCTCCTGAGCAGAACACTATGGGGGGTGGGGCACCAGCAGCGTTCCACAGCTGGGACAGGGGCTGTGCCTTGGTCTTTCTTCACTAGGAATGAGAGTAAGACTGAAGAAAATATGTGGATGCATGTTTGTTTGGTTGTCTGATATACTGAAACGCACCTGAAATACAGAAGTTTTTTGGGCTGGAGGATGTAGCTTAGTATGTGAAAGAAGTAGTTTGCTGTATTATCTCCCTCACAGTGGGGAGCCCTATTCATGGATCATGCCTTCCAAGTTCCTGGCACAGAGCAAACCCAGAGCAAGACAGTGTCTGAGGCAAACCCAGTGTTTTCCTTTGCCTGCACACCCTGCTCAAACACAGACTCTCACTTTTGCGGAGCACCTGTGAAATGTGCACGTGAAGCAGATACTATTTTTGCAATTAGCTGTTGCAGCTGCGTTGACACAGCCAACAGCCTGGCTGCAGGTGTAAGCCTCTTGTGAAGGCTGTCATAGCACACCTAAAAGGGGACACACCTGAGCAGCTGTAGCCAATTCTATACTTCAAGGGATCAGTTTCAAGTCACTTTATTGAAACCACTTATTCCCTTTTTAAGTGTCATCTGTCTTGCAAAACAGGGCTGCCCAGAGCAGTGAGGCTGCCTATCACTACAGCAGCTGACCTACCTTACTGAGATGTACACTAAATTTACTCCTGTTGAAAGCTGAATCCCATGCTTTCAGGCTTGGACCTGGCCTGCTCAGGCTAGTTCTAATGTATTTGACAGTATTTGAGAACTGGAGTGCTCTGAATTCAGTGTAAACCAAGATTTCGACTAATTTTGATTTTGTGCTTTTAAGAAAGTTTTATGTCTGTTTCGTAATATCAGTATGTGAGTTCTGTACTGATTTAATTACGTGATTTTTAAAATCACACTGTTTTTTAATCTGCAGTGACTTGGAATAGAAGAAGGGCTTAGATCTTCTGAGATGAGAAGTCAAAGGGGAAGTTGAAAATGCCACATCTGATCTCTGAAAACATGGAACTCACAGGGATATAGACATAATCTCCTTGGGGGGAAAAGAAAAGCCTCAGGAAAAATCTATCTTTCGCAGTTGATGTCTCAGTTTGAAATTCTGTCTCTGGGCATAATGCCTAACACGTGCCTCACAAAATTGATTGAGTGGTAGCTAATTTGCTCATTTTGTGACCACAGATGTCGTTTGTTTCCGTTCAGGAAAATGCTTGCCCTCAGTGCTGCACATTTTGCCTTTACATGGTCAGGAATGCATTTGCAGACAGCTGTAACAATGGTTTAAATGACTGCCTTTTGTCTAATTCAAGAACAACTGTTTTTGTCTAAGCAGAATTTACACATACTCATTATGTTCCTTTAGAAAACGCCACATGTGTTCTTCTGGATTAGATGTCTCACACACACACACACACAAACACACAACCATCCCCCCCCCGCCCCCAATACAAACAAACAAGCAAACCAAAACCAGAGGCTGACAATAAACCCAGATTGGACTGCATGCTGAATGCTTTTTGCTTGTCTGCATGCACTTGCTGGAAGTGGATGGTCTCTTTTGTGTGCTCTGAAGTGGAGATGCTTCAGTGCATTTACAACAGGACAATCCAGGATAGCTGTTTTTAAAACATGTATTTATATGTTTAAAGCATAGTTTTAAACTTCAGGTTTAAAACAATGTCATTTGACGCTTCAAAAATAATCTTCAGATCTTGGACTTGCATCAGCATAGAGATGCACATGTAATACTTATGTACAATACAAATGTGTGTGGTTTTTAGTTCAGCGAGCATAGTAATTCCTTGAATTCCTTCTCTCAGCTAAAGGCTCTCATCTGAAGGGTTTGCTTGAGTCTTGGCCAGAGAAAGAGAACAGCATTCAGAACTCCCTTTCTTCAGTGAGTGTTGTGGGAGGTGGTTCAAAGGAGGAGAAAACAAGAACTGTCGCAAAAGAGCATAAAGGGAAGTTTGATTGTCCTTTTTATTTTTCTCAAGTTCTCTGTTATTTTCATAGTACTGGGTTTAGCCCTGATGTACGCAGCACAAGTGATGCAGCCCACTGATATTCTGGATGACTGTGCTGTGGTCCTGTTGAGTTTATGGCTCAGTACTGTTTTCCTTAATTTTTTTCCTATACATTTAGAGTTTCAAGATGGTTTATCCTGTAGTTGCAAGAAAACATGTGATAGCTGTGTCCAATACTACTTGGAAGGAATTAATTGGAGAGTAAGGTGAAGTGGGTTGCAAAGTGGATCCAAAAAGTGGAAAGTGGAGATAGGTTGGTATGTTAGGAGGGATAATGGAAAAGAAGTTTAAAATAATGCTATGGGATGTAAGGTTCAGTGAAAATGTGCAGCATCCTGAAGCTGTGATGCTGTGATGTGACTTGAAGTGGTGTGATGGTCAGCGTAGCTGAGCTTCATTCTCTGAGTAGCCAGAGAACAGGGGTGGATGTGGGGCATGGAGGTGTATATGTGTGTTTGGTACAAGAACTTAAACTAGGGATGACTTTGCTGCAGATGCATTGGCTCACTGACCTTAAGACTCAAACTGCACGTTGTGCTCATTATGTGCTTGGGACAGAAATGCCATAACATTTGCACAGGCTGCAGTTTTCCTTACTACCATTGCTGGATTGCACAACTATTTGGATTCATTCACTTTGCAGCTTCATTAAACCTTATCTTTAAGGTTGTGGTTGAACAATGACGGCTGCTGCTCTCTTCCCAGGGCTGCCTCCTCTAACCTTTGACACGATCCAGGAGGTGATTGCCACCAGAGCCTTTTGCAGCATGGTGGGTGTTCATGTCACTGTAGGCTTTCTTCTGTGATGGCAGGGTCTTTGGTCTCCCCTGTGCTGGGGTCTCCCTGCCGTGCATGTACTCCCTCGTTCTCTGCCCGTTTTACTCTGTATCCCTCCAAAATGTCATCTACTGGTGCTTATGTTTGCCTGCTGCTCCTCTGAGGACTCAGCTCCAGAACAGAGGCTCTGTCTTGGTGACCTGAAGACTCAAACTGTGTGTGTTCCACTCATTGTGATAGAAATCTAGAATCTTCTGTTGAAAGCCGTTTTTATCTCAGCAAGATACTTTCAGTATAAGTCAGTCTGTTCCGTTTTTTGCTGTTAACATTGTCACTTACTGCTGTTGTGTGTGCAGCTTCTTTCCACACATCTAGCAAGGGTTAATATAGTTCACGTACAGCTGGCAAAGGTTAATGTTGTTTACATGAAGTTGCAAGGTTTAGGTCTTATCTGCCTTGCCTGCTATTTAAGTATTGCCACAGTTCAGAGGACAATCATAGGGGTTTTTTTAGCTGGCTATCAATGGAAAGTTTGGGTCTAATTTCCACCAGCTAATCTTGGTCTTTCCGAGATGAGTCACCACTGAAGCCGTGGGCTTTTGAACCTCCATCACAGTCCCATATAGATTTTTCTGCAATGACTGATGAGTCACTATCAGTTAATGGAAATCTGGGCATGCTGGCCAGGCTTATGGGGGAAATTTGGCCCTGGGTTTTCTGGGCAGAGGATGTCTTGTGCTGGACTCAGGAGAGAACTGTGTGCTGAAGAAAAAGCAGGAGAGGCTGAATGAGGCACAGGGCAATCTTAGGGGTATGTCCATCATTGGAGAGCAGTCTTCCAGAGGGATCAGTTGATGGCAGAGATGCTCTAAATTTTTAACAGCATGTGCAAAGGAGGTGGGACTCTGTCATGTTTTAAACTCAGACAGCAACTAAGGACTATACAGCTGATCACTCACTCTCTGCTCCCCCTTTCTGGAGAGGAAAATTGGAAAGAAAAGTGAAATTCCAACCTAAACCTCCGCTGACACAGCTTCAGGCCATTCCTTCACTGTCACCACAGAGAAGAGATCAGTGCCTGCCCCTCTTCTTCCCCTCACAAGGAAGTTGTAACTGCAGTGAGGTCTCCCCTCAGTCTCCTCCAGGCTGAACAGACCAAGTGCCCTCAGCCACTCCTCACACGGCTTCCCCTCAAGGCCCTTCACCATCCTCGTGCCCTCCTTTGGACACTCTCTAACAGCTCAATGGCTTTTCTGTGTTGTGGCACCCAGAGCTGCCCCCAGCACTTGAGGTGAGGCCGCCCCAGTGCAGAGCAGAGCGGGACAATCCCCTCCCTTGCCCGGCTGGTGATGCTGTGCCTGATGTCCCCCAGGACATGGGTGGCCCTCCTGGCTGCCAGGGCACTGCTCACTCATGTTCAAGCTGCCATCAACCAGGACACCCAGGTCCCTTTCTGTGGGGTTACCCTCAAGCCTTCTCATTCCCTGTTCTGTCTGTACATCCAGGGCTGTCCCATCCTAGGTGCAGAATCTGGGACTTTCCCTTGTTGAATTTCACATGGTTGGTGCCTGCCCAGTCCTCTCTTTTGTCAAAGTCTCTCTGCAGGGCGTCCCTCCCTTTGAGGGAGTCAACGTCTCCTCCCAGTTTTGTCTCATCTGTGAACTTGCTTAGTATCCCTTCCAGTCCTGTGTCCAAGTCATTTATGAAGATGCTGAAGAGCACAGGGCTGAGGATGGAGCCCTGTGGAGCCCCCCTAGTGACAGGTCACCAGTCTGGTGTCACCCCATTCACTGTAACCCTTTGTGCCTGACCCCTGAACCATTGTTCATCCCTTGCAGGACACGTTTATCCAGCCACGTGCTGGGCAGTTTGTCCAGAAGGATCCTGTAAGAGACAGTATCAAATCTTTACTGAAATCCTGAAAGATTACATCAGCTGGCTTCCCTTGATCAGCTGGGTGGGATACCTTGTCATGAAAGGAAATCAAGTTTGATAAGCAGGACTTTCCCTTCGTGAAGCCTTGCTGGCTGTGACCAGTGACTGCATTGTTCTTCAGGTGTTTTTCAATACCTCCCCAAACCATCTTTCTATAATTTTACCAAACACTGAAGTGAGACTGACAGGCCTGTAGTTTCCAGGTCTGTCCTTCTTGAGAATTTGGACAATGTTCACCAGATTCCAGTCGACTGGGACCTCTCTGAGTTTCCAAAGTTGTTCAAAAATCACTGAGAGAGGCCTCACAATGACATCAGCCAGTTCTTTGAGTACTATTGGATGAATCCCATCAGGCACCATAGACTTAGGGATTCAGCTGGAGCAGCAGATCCCACACTAGCTCAGGGTTGGCTGGGAGTTCATCATTCTGTCTTGGGGTAACTTTATGATGTTGTATCCCCTATCACTGCACTATGCCCAGAGATGAATTTTGTGCCTTTCTGTGCCTTTAAACTGAGCCCAAGAGGGGGGAGAGAAAAAAACCGAGCAAACTTTTCAAAGCAGTTTTCCAGGGACACAGATACACACTCCTCTGCATTCTGCTGCTGCGGGGAGAAGAGAGGAGGAAGCACCCTTCTTGCTTTTCAGCCAGCTTTCAGCTCCTTTTCTCCAGAGGGAGATGGAGAGTTGAAGTTTGTTTTCCCGGGACTTCGGTTTTTCCCTTTTTCTCTTCTGGACTGTTTCAACATCAGAACACACTGGGAGAATTTTCCACCAAGGCCCCAGAGGTGGGCCCACACTGACCCACCTCCGAGGACAAGGAGAGAGACCACACCTACAGAAGGACTCTGAAATCTTCCCAGGTTTCTCTCCACAGTGAGAGGTTTTACTATTCAGCATTATTGTTCTTTTCCTGTGTGTTTGTTAAATAGCTTTTTTATCTCTTTTACTTTCCTCTGAGGAAATTTTTTTTTCCTCGAACCTGGTGGGGGGAGGGGTGGTTGTAACCTTCTATCAGAGGATATTTTCCTCCAGATTTGTCTCAAACTGGCACACATTCTCTCAGCCATGGTCCTCCAGCTTAGGCCACTGCAGTTCCCAGAGTCTGTCACTGGTGATGAAGACCAAAGTAAAGAAATCATTAAACTGCCTTGTCTGCATCCAGGTTTATAAGGTGACCATCCTCATCCTGTAATTTCTGCTCTGCCTTTTCCCATTAATATATTTTTAAAAACTCTTTTTGTTGTTGTTCCCCCCAGTACTGGCTAGGTTTAACTTCAACTGGGCTTTGGTTTCATGAATTTTCTCCTTACAGTAGCAAAAAGCATCTCTGCATTCCTCCCATGTCACCTGCCCTTGCTTCCATTGGCCATACACCTGCTGGTTTTACCACAGCTCCACAAGGAGAACCCTGTTCAGGCAAGCTGGCCTTCTGCCTTGTTTGCTTGACTTCCAACATTTGGGAATTGCCTGCTCCTATGCCCTTAGGCGGTGATGTTTGAAAAGTGACCTGCACTGATAGACCCCAGCATCTGCAAAGGCATTTTCCCAGGGGACTTTACTCACTAGTGCCCTGAGCAGCCTGAAGTTTGTTCTCCTCATGTCCAGAGCTGAGGCTTTGCTGGCACTTTTCCTCCTGACAACAACTCGATCACTCTGTGATCACTGTGGCCAAGACAGCTGCACATCTCCACTTTGCTCACAAGATCCTCTCTGTTAATACGCAACGAGTCTGGTACCTGTATCTTGAGGTTATAATCCAGGTGTTTTATGAATCTTCTTGACCTGATTGTGTCAGCTGTGTGGTATTTCCAGTTAACATCTGGCAAGTTCAAGTCCCCCATAAGGACACAGGTAGATGATTTGGAGGTGTCCCTCATTTTCTCAAAGTGTTATCAGTGTCATTGTCCTGGCTGTACGGCCTATAACAGGCTCCCACACTGCCATCTGCATTATTTATGTGTCCCTTAATCCTTACCCAGAGGCTCTCAACTATGCCACTGCCAACTGCAAACTCCATACACATTCCAGCCCCTCCATTACACACAGTGCCACCCCTCCTCCACCTCACCTGCCCAGCCTGTTCCTGCTGAAGTGTCTTATCTATCCTGGCACACCAGTCACAGGACTCATCCCACCAGGTTTTGCTTATCCCGTTGATGCCATATCTCTGGGACGGGGCCAAAGCTTCTACTTCCTCTTCCTTGTTCCTCATGCTGTGTGTGTTGGTATAGAAGTGTCTCAGGTGTGGTTCATTGCAGCTGTCACCTTGTGGAGCCAATTGAATCATCTCACTAGCACTCTGTCCCTCAAATTTTGGTGCACCATCCCACTGCATACCACTGCCAAGACGGATTTTTTTGCCATCCCCCCTTCCAATCCGGTTTGAAAAGGATTGCAAAAAAGCCTTTTCCCTTTCTGAAAAAGGTGCATCCCATCAGCTGTCAGTAAATCCACTGTTGTAAATCACTCCATGATCAAAACACTGAATGGTCCTTCCTTTAGGATAAGCTTAGCAACAGACAAGACATCAGTGTGTTATCAACATTATTTTCACTCTGAATCCAAAACAGAGCACTGCACTGGCTATTAAGGAGAAAATTAACCCTATCCCAGCTGAAACCAGGACAGGCTCCCAGGGAGGAAGCTTTAGCTTTGCAAGTTACCTTATCCCACACCTCTGTTTCTCCCAGAAGCTTCTGCCCCACAGCATGATGCCTGCTTTGAGAGACTCAGCTTGCTGCATGTCATGGCACTGACTGCATCCTCCTCTACAGCAGGGAAGGGCTACTCACACACAAGCAGCAGTGAGAACAGTCCTGCAGGAGGACTTGTTGTGGACAGGCAGCTGTTAGTACGTGCTTCTATATCTCTCCTCACGTGGCTGTGGACTTTGCTATCAGTACTGAACCATTTAGCCGATGCTGCCATCATATCCTTACAAACATCCCATTCAGAACCTGTTCTTCTGCCCTCTGGAGCTTGCCAGTTCCTCTTGTCACGACAAAGGACCAACACCTGATGTGTTAACAACTGTGCTCTGCTGCCTTTTTTCAGACAGGTTAGTGTTAGCTACAGTTACCTTTACCCTCCTCCATTTATGGTGAGCCAAGAGAGCCTTTATCCTCCCCCCACCTTCCCAGATGCTAACATCTGCCTTTTGCAAGATTGCTTTCTGCTCTCAGTGCTCACCTGTGCAGAGAACAGAAAAGCAGGGTGATGCTTTCATGAAGATGCTTCCACAGACACAAGAATAATCCTCAGCCCTGGCAGAAATGGACACCTGCATTTATTATTTATTATTTACCTAACACTGGCCTTGGAAATGAAGTGGTCCCAGCAGACCAGGTGGCACAGTGTTTCTCCATGTGTTTCTTCCAGCAGGCAGGGCTTACAGTCTGAGCACCGAGGGACAGAAGTGTCTGGTTACAGTTAACAGGCAAAACCATCAGAACACACCAGAAGCAATGCAGGTGTGATGAATTTTGCATGAGCATATTTGCTCTTTGCCCGTGGCCCTCTGCAGTTTCAGGAGGGAGGAATTTTTAGTTGAGGACAAAACGCAAAGTGAAAAAATCCTTATTCATCTAAGGCAAATAAGTATCATGAATCCAAACTACACAAAGCTGAATAAATATCTTCTGAGGGGAAGTGAGACTAAAATAGCTATTACTTATAAAGCTGACAGGAATAAATTCTTGGTGAAATTACAAGAGACCATGATCAGCCTGAGCAAGGCAGAATTTTACCTCACCTGTTTTGATATCAAACCATCACAAAGTGAAATTACTGTCATATCAAACCAACATCATGTTGGTCTGAGCTTTTTCTGCACCTAGGAGCACATAGCCCCTCTTTTGGACTATTGGAAGTTTTCCTCCAAAACCCACATTTGCTCAGACAACATATTTGCACAACTATTCTTCCGCTTCTCAACTTCCAACCACACTTGATCCAAGGCAGTCCCTAAGCTAATATTGATCCATCCATTGGCTGTTTTTACAAAATCTTGGATATTAAATGGGAGCCATTGTGAACAGGCAGCCAAATCTGCAGCTGTGGTAATTCTGGACAAGGACGTGTGGACCACATGTAGAAGGCAGAGAGACAGACGACTGCAATGGCTGTGTATGGTGTTAAGACTGTCTTATCAGGCTACTCTGGACCTCTGAGACCTACAGGCTTTTCTTGAGACCCTTCTTCCTTGTGCAATAATCCCTGTTTTTTTCCCCAGCTGGATAGACTTTACTGTATCAGCATCAGGCAAAACCTTGTGTTACTCTGAAGAAATATTTATTTTTCCCTTTGCCTCTCTAGCCTTCAGTTCTTGTTGATTTATTTTTCCCACTTTTGGGCAAACAGCAGCATACCTGATTCTGCTGATTTGTTCTTCCACTATTGTATTTCCATGCTAACTTTTTAGTGTGATGCTGTTTGGAGGTAGCACACATCTGTTTTTTCATTGGCTGTATCACCAGGGACACACTTAAGAGCTTTTGGCTCTCTATTTAATGGTATTTTCCTTACTAAAGTAATACTATTTTTAATAAGAAAAGCCATACCAGGAGCCTAAGTATTATGAACCTAGACCCTGCATGAGTCATCTACAGCTGATTAAGACCTCTTGCTGTTTCTGACATTGAGAAGATAAGGAACGAAAGATAGTAGTTGCCAACATTTGTGTGAAATCACGGAATATAAGCCAGACTGCTGTGAATGTCAGAGAACACACTCTGCTTGTGACAAGAACAACATTGTGTAATGTCCTTTTATTGCAGGCCAAGCTAATAACACATTATCTCATGTTTCCATCAGCTAAACACATTCACACAGACCCTTACTTTCCATCTGCTGGTCTCCATACAAATTAGGACACTCCTGTGGACTGCTGCTCTCCCTGCTCTTCTTGCATTCCATACCTCTTTCCACCTTTCTTACCTCACACAGAATCTCCTCATCCATCCGTTCCCCTAATGCCACCTCCTTTTTCTCCTCAGCCTCATTCTGTGTCTTGTTTGGGAAACAGGGCTGAGGGGCCGCGAGAGTAATGCTCTGCCTGTAAGTCATACAAGAGATATTTGTACTAGCACTTGTGCTTGGTAGTGCCAGGCTCCTGGGGCCACAGGGGTGTCTGGCCCGAACATACCTCGCAGACAAGGCCCAGCCTCTGCACCAGCCCTGGAGGGCTCAGGGGACTGAGCAACATCTGTTGACTTTGCCCTGCCCCTCTCCCTGATGGATGCCACCATCTCAGTTTTCCAGCTGGCTGCAGACCCAGCAGCAGTGCTGTGCGGAGATGAACAGGGACCCTGAAACTCGTGTGGATGTCCTGTGAGTGGGTGCTGTGGAACCCTAATGCTGCCATTATACTAGTATGAGCATCTGCTCCTCCTTCCACTCATCCTCCGACCCTTGTTCACCCACATCTGAGGGTCGGAATATGGGAAGAAATGTGAAAAATAGGTGTTTGGGTGTATTTATGGCTGGGCTCTCCCTCTGTGTTACTCCAACATGTCATGAAATGGGAAACCTGGCAAAACACTGCTTTGCTCTTTATTTTTCCCACAGTGGGGGCTTTCAGCATCTTGTTTGGTTGTGAGAAAAAAATCCTTCTTTAATACAAAAATGAATGATGGGAAGTTCACGTACAGAGAGCTGCAATAGTCAGCACACACCAGTGTTGAAAACAGGAAAGTCAGCATCTTTTTGAGCAGGTGAAACATTTTAAAACAGTCTGAAAAGATGTGAAAATCCTATTTCTTCTTTTCTCCAGATGCTTAACTTCTCACCATGGATAATGAGTTTGCCTACAACTCCTGGTAGTGTGCATTTTTCCATTGCGTCAGTAGCGCCCTTTGTGGGTACCCAGGTTTCCTTTGCGCGAATGATGCAACTCAGCGGATGAGCAATTACTTCTTGGCACACTGAAGGAGAGTCCTACCTGGAAAAGGGTTTACCTGACTCTGTCTAGTTGACTTAATGGAAAAAGGAATTGCTGCGCTTTGACAACATCTCTTCCTCCTCGCTCTGTTTTTTTTCTCAGCACCAGAATTTTGCACACACCTCTGGACACCTCTGTACTGGCTCGACACCTCCCTGGAATGACTCAATGCATGGCTCAGTACCATGGGTGTGGGATGATGCAGCCTGGCGTAATCAAGGAAGGTGTTGTCACCCATTTTCAGTTCTTGGTGTGTCTGCAGCTGACTAAATACTCTGTTTTGCTCCAAGTGCAGGTTACCAAAGAAAGACTGGCAGCTTGAAGATCTCTCCAAGAAAAGCAGCAAACATTAATCCTTTTTCATCTCTTGAGTTAGCCATGATGATGTGCAAATTTCCAGGTGGGCCCTGATGTATCTGATGGATGAGGAAGACTGGAGGTCAGCAGAGCCTCTCTTAGTATCAAGAGATCAGGACTGTTGCTGGTGGCACATGTCAAGCAGCACCACCCATCTGAAACAGCCCACAGTAATGTAGAGGCCCTGGGCTGACTTAATTTCAGCTCTTCTGGGAGGCCACTAGTGCTTAGATGATTTCCTTTGGTTATTGGACTGCAGGAGGCTAAGCAGCAGTCCACAGGAGTGATGGCAAGAGCATGGCAAAGCATGCCATGCTTTGAAGACACACAGCACTTGGTTGTAGGATGAATCAGTGCTTTTATACCTGGCTCTGGATGTCAGCAACCATTTTTAGTGTGTCTTGGGTTTGGGCCCTGTGCAAGAATAAATTTGGCCAGCTGACCAGTCCACACACGGGAAGCTCGTGTCACTGCAGTGATGTGGAAGCAGACAAGCAGGATGGTAAGGGAGAAAAGCAGCAGGGTGCAAAGGGTGTTTTGGCTGTTTGAAGGGTGCAGCTGACCATAGCAAAGCTGGGTGCAGACTGGCTTTTAGCAGCCTCCTGTGCCCATCCCTGCAGATCCTCTGCAGCAAGATGTGAATCCCTTTTGTGTCTGGCCTATATTACAACATTTCTTCTGGGGAAAACACCCATGCATCCTTTCCCATTCATCCTTTCCCATCCTTACCAGTACACCAGCCATTTGAGAAGCAGTAACATGAGCAAGCTTCCCTGTGAAAGCATGGTATCTCAGTGCCTGTCCTTCAGCCCTGAACCTCCTGGGAGTTACCCACCTGTTTCCCTCAGGTCTGCTTACTGGAGGGTTCCCTTCCTCAAGCAAACTGCAAGCTCCTGTTCTGTCCCATGCCAGGACAGAAACCTCTCTCTTGCACAAGCACAGCATCCTGAGCTTACAGGCAGTTCTTACGAAAAAGTGTGGCAGACCCAGGTTAAGAGGCCTGAGTAGGGATGTCAGTAAAATTGCTTGATTAAAAATGCTGCCTAAACCAATCCTGAAGGCTTCACCATGCTTTAGTTTAGTTCTTTTGTCTGACAAATATTTCTTAACTTGTACTGGGAAATGCTGAAGTTCACACGGTAGACTTTTTGCGGATTTTTTTCATTTTGGTTAGACTTTACCTTTTGTGGTTTTATGTACTGGAGGAAGTAATGTACAGGAAGGAAGTTTGTGGAAGTGGTTTTAAGCAGCAAGGCAGGAATTTGCTGGTGTTGCAGAGTTCTCAGTGGCTCTAGGGATATCATTATGTGTTATCTGCCACTTCTGACCATCCTCCTGTTTGTGGCCTGGGGCCAGATAGAGCTGTGTGCTCCAGCAGTGCAGTGGCTTTTCGGTGGGATGCCTTCACCAGTGCAAGTTCGAGTGACCACAGGGCTGCTCCAGCTTGTGCTGTGTGTGGCCCTTGTGGTCTGCAGAAGGAAGAAGGTCCCAGAATGATTTTGGCAGGCTGCCAGCTAAAAGCCTCATGATTAAAATCATCTCAAAGGCAGCACTGAAGTCACTCGGTAGTATTTCTGCTGAACCAGGAAGATCATTTGTCAGAGGGAGGGAGAGAGAGAGGAAAAAAATAAGAAAGAATACTTACACTGAAACTCTTGTCCAAGTGAGGGAGTTTTCCTGGCTGTCTCTGTTCCACTGTTTCTCCACCTTTCCTATTGCACAAATATTGTACTTTTGTCCCTTTTTTAAAGTGGACTTCAGTGGTTTTTCCAGCAAAGCTACATAATTTGTTTTCTCCCAGCAAGGGTTATTACGGTGTGCTTACCTTGTTGGCCATTCATCCCAAGTCATCATCCTTACTGGCAGGTATTTTGAAGCAGTTTTCCATAGAAACTTTGTACTATAGCAAAGTCTTTTTCCAAGTAATCCCAAAACATCAGCACCCTGGCAGGCATTGTGTCAGGATTGTGCAATAACCACCACACTGGAACAGTGTCAGGTGAGCACTGGCATTTAATCACTTACATGGCTATTTCCATGCCAGTAAGAAGACCCCTGGCCTGCTCCCTTACTACTGTGAAGCACAGCCTTCAAACACATGCTCAGCTGGTGATCAGGTTGGGAGGAATCAGGGCTTGGGGATCATTTAGTCTCTGTACATTGTAGGAGAAAGGCAAAATGCACAAAATTCTGGAGAGTCAGGTGGAGGTTTGATTCTGCTTCCATTAGTCAGTTCTTAGGTGTTGTCCTTCTTTCCCAGCCGAGATGCTAGGAGGTTTGGATGTGTGAGTAGGGCTTGCTCTCATAAAACACATCTTAGAAAAGGAGGTACAGTGCTTCCTGGATGCCTGTGCCTCCTCTCACACCCTGCTTCTTTGCTAGCACAAGGGCACCAAGGATTTACCTGGTGCCCTCCACTTGTCTTTCTTCAAATACTTGTTATTTGAATTGTTAAATAATTGTTATTAAATAATAATAATTATTAAATAATTGTTATTTGTTATACTTGTTAATGCCTTTTAACCCCCCAAGTGCCTTTTTAACAAATGACAGAATCCTGTTGCTGGGCTCCCTGCTCAGTGCTGTGATATTGATGAACTAAAACCACAGCTGGAGACAGAAACTTTGTCCAACAGGAACTTCAGTGTTGATTTCATGCATGAAGCAATGCCAGGAACATAGTAAGCCTCAGCAGCTACCATTTGGAAAAATAAGTACTAGACCATGTGATCCTATTGTGGGAACACTTCGTGTTCCTGCAGGTTAAAAACCAGAAGCTTGAAACAAAACAGAAGACAGATTTCTGCAGAGAAGTCAAGCCTGTCTTTGATTCTAAGTGCTTCAGAGTTGTGGGGAAGGAAGAAAAAAAAGAAAAAGAAAAAGAAAAAGAAAAAGAAAAAGAAAAAGAAAAAGAAAAAGAAAAAGAAAAAGAAAAAGAAAAAGAAAAAGAAAAA